>CAUYPK010011164.1:0-36031 GCA_963574355.1 Loris lydekkerianus
ATCCTATAATTCCTTTACTAGGTTTATACCCAGAAGACCAAAAATCACAATATAACAAAATGTAACTTCTTAAATCATCTTGAAATCATCAGACCAAAAAGTAAGGGAATTTTGAAGCCGGCATTGAGTAAACACAGGAATTAGAAAGGGAAGTTGTGCGCTGTTATCCTGAGAGTTTTGTCAGACCAGCTGAGTGCAGACTTTGATTTTCACAGCATTTTGAGAAGTGGGGTCAGATTGCAAAGCCCAGGGCCATTCTGCATTAGAAAGTCTAGCAGATTCTCCTCTTACCAGAATGCTTGGATTCCAGATGGCTGTACCTTCAGTGTAAATTAGAAACGAATCTCTCTGTATTACTTCCAATGGACCACAAGGAAAACTGACCATTTCAATTTTTGGCAAGATTAGAGTGGAGAGAAATTGCCACTGAGAATCTGAAACCACAAGTCATCCCTCCCACAGGTTTGTGGCCCAAATTCAGACTACCTAAATGGTCTGATAAACCTCTAGCCAAGAATTTAATTCCATTAATCCTAGACTGGTAATACCCCTGAAGCATTTGTTAGAAGCAAATATAAATCCTCTTAGAAGATTATTTGTCTGACCACGGCGTATCATAAACACCAGGAGAAAGAGATGAAACCTAAAAAGTGCCAGAGGGAGAAAAAAGCACCGAGGACAGAATGAGGACCAGAGAAGCATGAAACTTCTTAACAGCAACATTACAGCTCGAAGTCAATGGAAAAATGCCTTCAGCGTTTTGAGGGAAACCTCTACAAAAGATCTACACCCAGCAAAATTGCCAATGAAATCTGAGGGTAGAATCTAGACATTTTTATAAAAGTGGGGTCCTAAATTATTTACCTTTCTCAGAAAATTCCTGGAGGATGTCATCTCCCAACATGAGGATGTAATATCAGGAGAAAAACAAGGGAGCAGAAAGACAGGAAATCCAACTGAGGAGACAGACATGGAAAAAAGTATTTATGATGAAAGAAAAAAGCCCAAGTTATAGCTAAATGTCGGATTTAGGGAAGAGAAGAACTGAAGACTTCAGATGAAATTACCCCAAGATGAATACGAAACAGTTAGAACAAACATATTCACAGGTACTTTTTACTTACATTAGAGAACTTGGGGATGAATTAGTAATGAAAGTATGGAAAACCAAGCAAACCAAAAAAAAAAAAAAAAAGAAAAACAAGTATTTGTTAACCAGTGAAAACAATGAGTAGAAATTCATACTTAGCTATAAATAATACTTGAATAGTCAAAATAAGGCTGGCCAAAAATATTGACTTCACCAAAAATTGTGATATAAATATATGAAAAGATTAGGAAGAAGTGAAATAACTGTGACAAGAGGGATAAAGAAACAGCTAAATCCTCATCTTCCACAGAAGGAAGTCAGGGGGATAATCTCTAAGATTGAAAAATCAAGAATTATCTATCTATGCACGTTATGTAGGCAAAAAAGTAAACAGAAGTAACTAAAAAGATAAAAAATTATTGGACTAATGAGAGGGAATAAGTAAGGAAGGATGGAGCGGAGGACTCTTGTTTTTAATATAAGCCTTGTCATATTATTTAACTGGTTTTATTTTTTCAAATAATGAAATATACATCCTTTTCAAGGAAAATAATACTTGTTTTTTCAAAAGCAACTCCCAACTACTTACCACCAGCCTTTTTGATGTTGATGATTATATGGACATTGTTTCTAAAAAAAAAAACAAAACAAAACAAAAAAAACAATTAAATTTCAATTTAAACGAAATATTAAATGAAATTGCACCAGGAGTGCTGAAACCGAAACTAGTCCTAGAGTGTTATAAACAATCAGTAAATATTAGTTTTGCCTATGTTTTACCAATCTAATTTACCTTTTTATCTTGTAGTCCCAGTTCTATCTGCAGGAGCGGATCTCAGATAGGGATGAGGCTAGGTTCTGCTAAGGAACAGTATTCCTTATTCCTGGGGATTCAAACTTCAATTCATCTACTCCAACACACACCCGGGATCTGGGGGTGGGGGATTATATTATACCAGTTATTCCTACCAGTGAAAGACGCAAAAGCCAAAGTGTGCAGGCATATTCTAAGGGAAGGGCACACTTATAACTCTGGCCTGAACTGTACACAAGCAAATTATGTAATCAAAACATATGTACCTGTGTAATATTCTGAAATTAAAAAAAAAAAAAAAAAAAAAGTGAGGCCAGGCAGGTGATTCATGCCTCTAATCCTAGCACTCTGGGAGGCTGAAGCAGGTGGATTCATTGAGGTCAGGAGTTCAAGACCAGCATGAGCAAGAGCAAGATCCCGTTCCTATTAAAAGTAGTTGGGCACTGTGGCAGGTGCCTCTAGTCCCAGCTACTCAACAGGCTGAAGCAAGAGTATCACTTGGGCCCAAGAATTTGAGATTGCTGTGATCTATGACACTAGGGCACTCTACCAAGGGTAACAAAGCGAGACTCTGTCTCAGGACAAAAAAAAAAAAAGTGTGCAGAACAATCAGGAGGGCTGGAGGCTTATAAAGATCAAAAGGTGCTGTTTTCTCAAAGAACCTGACAAGACCACAGCAATCAGCTGCCATCTGGTGACTCTCATGGACCCGGCCGCCAGGAAACTTTCTACTGTGATTGGGAGCATGCTGCCATAGCCACTGCTCTCAGTCCAGATCTTTTGTTGCTATCTATTATCATCTTGCTACCAAACATCATCACTCTTGTGAGAACAAAATAATAATCAATCCTTGATATCAGAGGAAAAACAAGAGTTTTCAGATAACCCACAAAATTTATTTTTCATTATATTTTTAAATTCCATCCTTCCCAAACCCTATGCATTTAAATTTGTTAGCAAGTTAATACCAAGAACTAAAATGTACACATTCTTTTGTTTGTCCCTATGCATCACATGGTGTTGTTGCTGACAGAATTTTTTTTTTTTTTCAAAGTCAAAGTAAGGCAACAGAAAATACAGATAGTTGCTTTTATTATCCACAAGGAAATTCAAGATGAAACTTTGCCTTAATGAACCTCATGCAAATTCTTTTCAATGATTACTCTCACATCTCAGTAGCACTGTATGTATTTTACAGATCAAGTTCTATAAGTTCTATTTTAATACTAAGGGGCTATTTTCATTTTTACACGTAATCTTTTTAAACTAAGTCACAAAGTACACTGTGGGATGGATGATTTATGGGCAGGGCCCTCTGCTCACTGCTGTGTGTGAGGAACAAAACTGTTATATTTATGTCGATACTTAAGAGCATAAAATTTTACTTCAACTAAAAACAGCACATGCATTTTAAACAATAGTTTAGGCAGATACTTCCCCCCCCACCCCAGCTATTATAAAAAGTAATTTTATAAATTCTGGTTAGGGTGAGTTTTAGCTCTCAATTCAGTTTTAATGAATATTTTAGTTTCTTAGGGCTGCTATAAAAAAAAAAAAAAAAAGTGTACCACAACTGGGTGGCTTACAACAACACCAATTTGGCTCGGTGCCTGTGGCTCAAGCAGCTAACAGCCACATACACCTGAGCTGGCAGGTTCGAATCCAGCCCAGGCCCGCCAAACAACAATGACGGCTGCAACCAGAAAATAGCCAGGCATTGTGGCAGGCACCTGTAGTCCCAGCTACTTGGGAGGCTGAGGCAGAGAATCGCTTAAGCCCAGGAGTTGGAGGTTGCTGTGAGCTGTAATGCCACGGCACGCTACCCAGGGTTTCAGCTTGAGGCTCTGTCTCAGGAAAAAAACAACCCACCAATGTATTCACTCACAGTTCTGGAGGCTAGCTGTCCAAAACAAGGTGTCAGCAGGGTCAAGCTTGCTCTGAAACCCGGAAGGGAATCCCTTCTTGCCAACTCCTATCTACTGGTCAATTGCTAGCCATCTGTAGCATTCCTTGGCTTGCATCTGCACAACTTTAATCTCAGACTTGGACTCACATACTGTTCTGTGTGTCTGTCTTTGCAAGGCCATCTTCTTAAAAGGACAGACTGGATCAGGGGCCCACCCTATCCCAGTATGAACTCATTCTAACTAATTACATCTGCAATGACCTTGTTTCCAAATAAAGTCACATTCTGAGGTACTGGGGTTTAGAACCTCCACGTGACTTTCCTTTTTACAGAGCCAAAAAGAGATGAATCTTGTTTGAGTTTAATCTTTTGTTCCCAAGGCTGATAGGGAACAGGCACAAAAATGAAACATATTTTTTAAGTTCTAACACTCCCAGTGAGTTTTTTTTTATAATAGACTATTAATGGCAACAGAATGATTGCTTTATAGTTTACTTTTAAAAATAATAACATTATAGTTCAAATTGTGATGTGTTCTTCTTAGCATAGGAAATCTGTTCATTTTAGTTAGCACTGTATATTACCTCAGGTCTCAATAATTATTTGGGGGCTGCTGCATCATAAAAAGTATTTACAGCTAAGTTATACTAGAGCAAATCTAATTGATTAAATCAGAATTCTGTGCAGTGTTAATTAAAGTATCTGTAGATTAAGCACAGTAATTACAGGAGTGATTGTATTTAATGAAATATTTTCAGGAATCAGAATCAGATTATTGCATAATAAACCTGAAAACAGCTACACTGAATACCTAATATATTTCATAAAACACATTGCCCTCCCTGAGAACGGCTAAGACATCCAGATAAGGTACATGAAAACTAGGCAATTTGAAGATCTTCTAGGGCAGACCAAATTAAGTGCTCATTTCCAGCCCTCCCACGGCGACCCCAACACGTTTTTATAGTTATGACTTCTAGGACCATTTCCTCTTTCCCCAGTGGAAGCTCTCTGGGAATCTCTGCCCAAAACATTCATCCTTGTTTCACCAGTAGGCTAGAGAAAGCATCCACTTTCAACTTAAGACATTATAGAATGCATGCTGGAGTACTATTATTAGCCTTATAATTTAGTTGTGAGTTAAGCAAGAAGGCTAGCTTCATGACCTGCCATATAACACTGAAAAGGTGTGTTCTAAGTTTCCGACTGACTCGAGTTAATGCTTCCCCAGATGGGAAAAATTGAAAAATTGATCCTAGGTAACAGCAACACCTAGGATCCCCCATGAAAGTGAGCCAGTAGTCCACCATACATGCTCTGCAAGAAATAATTTTCAACAACCAAATGACTGGGGTTAGGTTCAGTTATTGAATTTATGTTATAGCTATATTTTTGGCAGAGGCACAAATCCCTGATCTCCTAGACAGAGTTCTTTAGTAATCTAGAGCTGTATTCAATATTCTAAGGCAAACAATCTGATATCTGCTGAGCAGAAATTGTGTTGCTTGATGTGCTTAGACCCAGCTGTCTGTCTCAAGCAATATTGGTGTGAAATATTGTGTAAAGTTTTCATTTGGTGGAGCAGCAAACCTGAATAGACAGTTTAACGGCTTTGTGTCAGGGTCAACACAATTTCATAAAAGAATGAATATTTGAAGTAAATGTCATCGCCTCTGTCACAAACTATCAAGGCAGAGACTGGAGAATATCCTAAAGGTAGCACGGAGCTAACCAGGAGCATCAAGAATCAACTATTTGTGGTAATAACAGTAACTGAGTAGCAGTCCCTCCTAAAGAATTAATTTTGTAGTGGGAATGTGGAATAAAATTAAAGTTCTTTTTGATTCATAAGTGTGAACACCTCCCTTTATCTTTCCTTTAAATACTCGAGAGTCTTTTCCTTTTTGCTTATCACCTTTAGCCAAACTGCTCTCTTATAGAAAAGACAGTTGAGGCCCGGCGCCTGTGGCTCAAGCGGCTTAGGCACCAGTCACATACACCTGAGCTGGCAGGTTCAAATCCAGCCTGGGCCGCCAAACAACAATGACAGCTGCAATCAAAAAATAGCCAGGCATTGTGGCGGGCACCTGTAGTCCCAGCTACTTGAGAGGCAGAGGCAAGAGAATCGCTTGAGCCCAGGAGTTGGAGGTTGCTTTGAGCTGTCATGTCACTGCACTCTACCCAGGTTGACAGCTTGAGGCTCTGTCTCAAAAAAAAAAAAAAGAAAGAAAGAAAAGACAGAGCCACAATCAACATTTCAACCACAGATCTTACAGCAATCTGCATATTTTGTTAAGACCAGTCAATAGTAGAATAATTGAATAATTACTAGTGAATATCACTAATAAAAGTGTCCATCCTATGACTTGTTACAAATTTTTAGCATAGCAGTATCATTCTCTTCCCTTCCCTTGGGGCTAAAGAGAAGTCTAGTTTTGCATGCCTTAATCTCTTTCCTCTGCCTCCCTCCAAGGGGTTCTGGCTTACTGGACCAGTACTTGAGATTTTGCAATGGAGAACTGGGAGGAAAGGCAAGGAAATCCAGAAGGGGAGCACGAGGGCCTTTAGGTAAGGAATGGGAGCTTCCCAAGAGGCTTCAAGGGGAGGAGGCACCAGCAGTTGCCATTTGTAGGACATTGGAGGAATTGTAAAGAAAGAGAATATTTTGGCTCAGTGCCCATAGCTCAGTGATTAGAGTGCCAGCCACATACATGGGGGCTGGGGGTTCAAACCCAGCTCAGGCCTGCCAAACAACAACAACATAATAGCACTGTGGTGGGTGCCTAGAGTCCCAGCTACTTGGGAAGCTGAGGCAAGAGAATCGCTTAAGCCCAGGAGTTTGAGGTTGCTGTGAGCTGTGATACTACGGCACTCTACCAAGGGTGACATAGTGAGACTGTCTCAAAAAAAAAAAAAAAAAGAAAGAAAGAAAGAGAAAGAAAGAAAAAAAGGGAATTTAAAAAAATCACTGCTGAAGATTATGTATTGTTTCTGTGATGTTCAAACAAAGAATTTGACATTTTGAAATTACTGGACCATATTCTTTCAAATACATCATTATTTTGGGATGAACCATTTGGATCCTAGTTTTGTTAACATTAAAATCTGTAGCGGACATTTGCTATAATTTCTGTGTTTATGGTACTTTTAACTGCCCTTCAACAGGTCTAAGAATGTAAAGCCTTAGGAATCCTGCCTTGCTAAGACAAAGCCAAAAAAGTGTCATTTCCTGTCTTTTTCAGAATATAGGCATGTATCTTACCCATCCCCAATAAGAATTCATTCAGAAGCGACAATTGCTATTCAATGGATTTAAAGTTTCAGTTATGCAACACAAATAAGTTTCAGAGATCTACTGTATAATGTCATACCTGACGTCAGTAATACTGGGTTGTACTCCTAAAAAATATTTAAGAAGGTAAAGCTCACATTAAATATTCTTACCACAATAAAAGATATCTGTAAGAAATTTTAGGGGAACAAAGTGAGCAACCTGAGGAAGGAGGTGCCACACAGAATCCTTGTGATGGCAAAAATGACGCTGTTGGGTGAAGGAATGGGAGCAGCAGTGTCCCAGAGGGCCAGCAGGGCAACACTGGGGGCCACAGTTAACCCATACTGGGTCTGCAACCTGTCATTGGACATTATTCTGGACTCTAAACCTTGAGCTATTTCTCCCCCAAGTATTCACAGGCTAAACTCCTATTCTGCTTAATCAGCTAGCACCAATTTTTTATATAGGGCAAGTGTCCCTCCTCTGAAATCCAAAACGCTCCAAAATTTGAAACTTTTTGACCGCAAGTGGAGAATTTCACACCCGACCTCATGTGTGTATATGTGTACCAAATTATTAAAAATATTGTACAAAATTACCTTCAGGCTTTGTGCACAGGGGTATATGAAACATACAAACATGGATTTTTGGATATGCAAACACCCCAAAGACCAAAAAACTTTTGGTCCCAAGCATTTGGACAAGGAATATTCAACCTGTGCCACACAATACATTTAATTAAAACCCCAGGAGCTGAATATGCAAATTGTGGTTCACTTTCCTGTACTACTCCCATTTTTATATTTAACCTAAGCATTATTTGCAGGATGATGTAGATTTTAATCTGTAGCTTTTAGTACTAGATCATTAAGAAAAAAAAGTAAGGTTTTTTTGTTTTTTTTTTTTCCAGAAGATTAATTAAAATGGCAAAAGTAGGCCATGGAACAGGTGCTTTCAAAATTGCAACAGTAATTCCTCTTGTAAAGAGAAAGCAGAATGAGAAAAGAATATTTAGAAAATTGAAAATATTCCGATTGGCAGTTCTAAGTCATCCACAAGGGAAGCCTCCTTTAGGTTTTAATCTGTAAAATGGAAATAACAACACCTGTATCACAAGTGAATTAAAAAAAGGTAACATAGAAAACAGCCTCAAAGTACCTGAGCCCACATTGCCAGCTCTAAGCAAGGTTATCTGAATTCTACAAATACGTACGAATATAAAGTGGAGAATGTAGGTAAGTCTTTTCACTGGAGGAGAAGATATTGATTTAATAAAAATGATTGTGACCTTTATTGATTCTGGGTAAACCATTGGGATTCCGCCTTGATCCACTGTTCCCATCCTCAGGCTGCTTGTTTAATTAGCCTGACAAATTATGTCCACTTGGAGGAAGAAAGTATTTCAATAAATATCTCCTTTAACAGGACTCTACAGTAGGAGGAAATATCCCTTTTTAGTACTTTGAGGAAATAAGAGATTTATTTATTTATTTATTTATTTATTGTTTGAGACAGAGTCTCATTCTACTGCTCCAAACCTGAGTGCCGTGCTGTTCAGCGCAGTCAGCAAGCTCACAACAATCTCTAACTCCTGGATTTAAGCAATCCTCTTGCCTCAGCCTCCCAAGATGCTAGGATGACACATGCCCACCACAACACCCAGCTAAAGAATTTTATACTTAAAAGCCTAAAGTAATAAGACTAAAATAGTCACTAGATATAATACCATTCTGTGTATATAACAAACAAGTAATCTACCAAAGAAAAATGATGCAAGGGGGCCCAACACAGTGGCTCACCCCTATAATCGTAGCACTCTGGGAGACCAAGGCAGGAAAGTCTCTTGAGCTCAGGAGTTGGAGACCTACCATTTCTACTAAAAATAGAAAAATTAGTCGGTCATTGTGGTGGGTGCCTGTAGTCCCAGCTACTCCTGACGCTGAGGCTGGAGGATCTCTTGAGCCTCCAGGAGTTTAAGGTTGATGCAAACTAGGTTAATACCAGGGCAACTCTAGTCTTGGCAAGAGAGTGAAAAAAAATGTCCCAAGGGAATTGAGGCATTTAGTCAATAAATGTGTATTGAGCAACTATTGTGTGATCAAGGTAATCTATAAGCACAACATGTGTGGTCAAGTACACTTGTAAAGAAGATAAAATTGCATCAATACTTTCTCTCTTGGCAACGTCTCTGTCCCCTCTGGATAACCAGCATCCTCTGTTGACTCATGCTGCCAAGGAAAACCCTCACCTCCCTCTCCATCCTCGGTGAAGTGAAGGCCACGGTACCCTGCCAGCCTTTCCTGACAGATCTCAAACTCCAGTTTTGTCTCCGTCCTTCCTAACAAAACTAGCCTTTCTGGTATGCCCCAAAAGGAATATCTCTCATCTACCTGTCTGTTGGAAGGGTATAGGGAGCTCAGACGCACCACAGCATGAAAGGATTTTAACACTTTGCACAGAATGCACCTTCCAGCAGGCAATAATTACCTGTACTTAATAACCACAGGAAAGAATTTCTAGTGATTCAGGCGGACAAGTACACCCTACATTTATCCTATCAGATCCATATCTACCCCAGCTCTACTGCTGGGCAGGGCACATCCTCATCCCAGCTTGCAGTCCTTTTGTTTTGCCCACTTCTTCAGGGATATGAATATGTGCCGTCCACCTGTCCATAGACAGCCAGCTGTGCAGTCGCACATTCATTCCCCAGGCCTTCAGGTGACAGACCATTTCTGGACCTACACAAGGCCCATGGCTTCAAGTCCATAAATAAGAAAGGGGATGTCATCGTCCCTATTCTAGCAATAGAATGCCCTCCCGGGACTGCAGCCCAAATTTTTTAGATTATTTATGCTTGTGTACACACAGCCACAGACACACAAGCTTGCATAATTTTACCCTTTAAGTTTTTCCCTCTGGAGAAGGAAAAGCAGTTTTAACTGCCTTTGGGGGAATTGACCACAAAAGAGTCCAAATTAAATTATATTACTGTATAGTAGATACAGACAGTATTTAGAAATCCTAAAAGTTGCTTTGCTTTCTCTTCAGAAACATGAAAAGAGCCAAGATGTGTAACATATTACTTTTTTTCTGTCCTTTTTTCAACGTAGGAGTCTGAGCAGCTGCTATCTCAGCAGATACCTAACCTAAATAACTATTCTTAAACATAAAAAAAAAAGAGGAGACTTCATTCAGGAACCTTTATTTACCAAAGATCTGTGCTTCAAGCATTTGTACTCAAAGAATTTCAACAATGGATCTTGTGATAATGCCTGAAAAATAGGATTTTTTAAAGAACATTATACTTTTCAGTAATCTGATCATATCCCTAGTAACATCAGATTGCTACCTAACACAGTAAGAAGAGCTCAATAATAATTATCCTTGCTAACTGATTAATTGCTATACAATCATTTGTAAAAATTGAGGCACGGAGTATTTAAGTGATTTGAATAGGGTCTCTTGTTCCATAGTGACAAAGGTGAGAATACAAGGCAAACCCTTATGCTTTTTTTGCACAAGCCTGCCTGGGGAAGGGGAGCGAGCCAGAGTGGAAGTGGCAGGGATTGAGGAAAATATAGCACAAGAGCAGACAAAGAGACAAAAGGGGACTGGGTGTGTGTGTGTGTGTGACTGGGCTGAGGGCTGCAGCCAGCCCCAAAGCACAAAATCAGCTTCATTTTATAGTATCTGCACAGGGTCGTATACAGGGAAGTAGCATAGACAAAAGACATATCTTTGGTTTTACAGTATGATTGGAAAATGTAAATGACTTTAATAAAGACAAATAATCTTGTTTATGGTTTCTACTCAACTTTGTTAACATATGATAAGAAGTAAGAAGGAAAAGAAAAGATCTCAAGGATCTCTGCATCGTTCCTAAAAATTAAATAGACAAAGAAAGAGCTGTGTTACTTCTGGTAGGGGGAGCATGAAGAGAGGAATATGATTGTTTTGGGAAAGGAGGAGAAGCAGTTGGGGTTCATTGCCTGAATGTTCCCCAGGCTGTGGAGGCCCTGATGCCTCACGGCCCGCTCTCCATACTTTTATTACTGAAATTTTCAAACACACACAAAGGTAACATAGTGTAATAAACCTCGTCACCCAGCTTCAACAATTATTGACATTTCATTTTGCCAGACGTATTTCATCCTTGATCCAATTTTTTTCTTGCTGCATTATTTTAAAGCAAATCAGCGACACTTCATTTCATTCATGCATACTTCTGTGTATGTACATATATCTCTTAAGGTAGTCCTTAGATCTCACATGTATTTGTCTTAGATCAACAATTTCCAAACAGTGGCCAAAGGACTCAGACACTCAGTAAAGAATTTTAGTGCCCTTCTTTCATTCTTTCCTTAAGTATTTCTCTCCTGTGTCTCCCCCTTTCTCCAAAGTGGAGATCCAAATCAATTGGCCAATACATAGAAAAGTCATAAAACAAAAATACAAAATCTCGACGGTGGAAATACAAACATCAGCTTCAAACTTACTTTAGAACATTCCAGTATCTTCCAGTTTCATAAATAGTACAAGCAAATGCCTCTTGAATCTTTCTCCAAGATAACCAGTCCCTGGAAAAGACACAGTGTGGAAACTCCATGATGGCTACTCCAAACTGAGGTTGTAGGAAGGCCCTGTTTATAATTAACTTCCTGTGGAAATTGTGTGTTTAATAAAACATAAATAAAATTCCTGAGTGTCTCACCTTTTAAAATATTTATTTGGTATATAATTTAACACAGGTTCTCTGATGTTACTATTTTATGGGTTGATCAAAATTTTAATTCTATTCTGATTTTAATGTGGAATTTTAATTTCACACTCATTAAAAGGCAATCCATTCAGTACAGAGGCAAATAACTTATCTACAGAGTGGCCATAAAGTCTGAAAACATAGGCATCTATGCATAATAAATGGTTTATTGATATTACATTATAATACATGATCTGTTTGATATGTTGGCCCTCATTAGTGACGCATAGTTTAATGTGCTGGGCAGAATCACAAGGAACCGGAAACATTCTCATGGCTTGACTAGCACATGCATCTGTGATGCATTGCCTCAGATAAGTAGTTCTCAGATGTGATCCCTGGAATCAGCAGGATCAGCAATGCCTAGGAATGTTAAAAATGCTAATTTTCAGGGCCTCACCCCAGACATAGTGAATTAGAAACTCTGACTAATAATCTGAGTTTTAACAAGCTGTGCAGGTGATTCTGATGTAAGTTAAAGTTTAAGAACCACTGGCTCAGATGATTTGTTTCTGATTTTCCCTAGGTGGAGGGAGAAAGCTGCCCTTTTAGCATATCCCACAGTTTTCAGACGGAGTATATAGAAATACAGGCAGGCACTCAATTAAACTTGAATTTCAGATAAAAACAAATAAATTTTCAGTATAATTATATCTCTTGCAAGTATGCCCCATGCATAAAACACAAATATAAGAAATATGTAAGTATCCCAAGCATACTTAAACTGAAAATTTATTTGCATCTTATCCAATATTTACATTGAACTTTCCTTTCTTGTGTTCTAATTTTTCCTGGCATTCCTACCCATACCCAAGGGTGTTCTGATCTGGCCAGAATAGGGCATACTCCACAGAGCTACTTCATCCACTCCAAGCTTAGATACTATCACCCTAACAATTCCTTACCACTCCCAGATCATGTGGCAGTGCTCGCCCCATCAACTGCTAGCACTAATTTGGTGTTCACTTAACATGGTCAAACAGAGCAAAGAGTCATCTATATTTCCAAACTTTGTGGCTACCCTGTAGGTAGAAACATAGGGTGTGTCAGCTACCAACAAAAACTAAAGAAATGGATACCGAGTCTCACCTAACTTTAAACTTATAAAATGTGCAAACAATTTTTTTCTCTATTCAAGAGTTTAATTTTATGCAAAGTCCTGGATTTCTAAGCATTTGAAATAATTAACTATGAATAAAAATGTTTTAATATCCTTTAGCAAAGATGCGGATACGTCCTTCCTGTAACTAGTCCTATTTAAGTCAGAAAATTAAAACTAAACAATTTTGAAATTTAAATCTTTGCTCAATGACTCTTACATAGTCATTTCTCCTTCACTTTTTTTTTTTTTTTTTTTTGAGACAGAGTCTCGCTTTATTGCCCCTGGTAGAGGGCTGTAGCGTCACAGCTCACAGCAACCTCTAACTTTTTGGGTTCAAGCAATTCTCTTGCCTCTTGCCTCAGCCTTCCAAGTAGCTGGGACTACAGGTGCCCGCCACAACACACATCTATTTTTAGAGATGGGGGGTCTCGCTCTAGCTCAAGTTGGTCTCACCACCCACCTCAGCCTCCAAAAGTGCTGAGATTACATAGCCATTTTTTTTTTTTTTTTTTTTTTTTTTTTTTTTGCCCTGGTAGAGACCCATAGCATCATCATAGCTCACAACAACCTCAAACTCTTAGGCTCAAGAGGTCCTCTTGCCTAAGCTTTTCTACATTTAGTAGAGATAGGGTCTCTCCCTAGCTCAGGCTGGCCTTGAACTACTGAGCTCAAGCAATCCACTCTCTTCAACTTCCCAGAGTGCTAGGATTACAGGCGTGAGTCACAGTGCCCAGGCTTCCTTTCACTTTTGAACTAATTGACAATCTGCTTTATATCTTTAAATGTGTGCAAAATAAAATGCATGGTTTAAAAACACATCTCAGTTAGTTTTGACAAACACACACATCCACTCCCATCAAGATACAGAACATTTCTTTCATTCTAGAAAAGATTTTCATACCCCTTTGCAATCCAGCCCCACCCCACCCACACCCTTTGTCATCAAAGAGAAGTTTTGTTTGTTCTGGCTGTGTAGGGTGGCTCATGCCTGGAATCCTAGCCCTTCAGGAAGCTGAGAGGAGAGAATCACTTGCAGACAGGAGTCTGAGACCAGTCTGAGCAACATAGTGAGACAGTCCCCACCTCTACAAAAAAATTTAAAAATTAGCCAGGTATGGCGGCACATGCCTATAGTCCCAGATACTCAGGAGGCTGAGAGTTGGAGGTTATGGTGAGCTAAGATCATCACATCACTGCACTCCAGCCTGGGCAATAGAGTGAGACCTTGTCTCAGGAATTTAAAAAAAAAAAAAAAGTTTTATTTGTTCTAGAACATCACATAAATGGAATTGTGTTTATTTTTTACATAAACTATAGTTTGCTATACACAGCATGGCAGGAAATTTAAACTATATATTTTTTTCTCTGAAATCCCCTGTAAAGTCCTAAAGATAGTAGCCCATCCCCCATCCTCAAGGACAGAAAGGGTATTTGACATTTGCCTGGTCTGAGGGGAGGCATTAGATCTTGAGAAAGGGATAAAAAAAAAAAAAAAAGGCAGATTAGGTCAGGGATTCCTGACCTGCATCCTGAGATGGGCCCCAAACCAGGGAGCACTTTGTCCAGGAAGGGATGGACGTCCAAGCTTAGATACTATCACCCTAACAATTCCTTACCACTCCTGGATCATGTGGCAGTGCTCGCCTCCTCTGTGAGGAGCTGAGTCAGATGGGCACACTTCCAGTTCCTCAGCAGGCTCCACAGGGTGGCCACTCAATTGCCTTAGTAGCCAACACTTACCTGGTTATCTAGTAACAGGAATCATACCACCAGCTGTGTCCCCCAAGATATCCATAATGAGGACAGATTACTGTGGCATCCCAGTACAGGGAGGGCAGGAAAGAGCTTCTGTACTCCCCATAATAAGGACAGAGCTAATGTAAGTTAAACATTCATCAAGTTATTTAATATTTTAATGCTTTTCAAAGTACCCACTGGAGTAGCATCTAATTATTTTAAAAGTCTACCACCCAGACATAACGTAACATTTTAAATTCCAGCAGTATGGAATCTAATATTATCCTCTATGGAAAAAAAAATTTATGATATTCCCTTTTGCTCACATTCCTGGGAGATCCCAAGGATAACAGAACATAAATTCAAACAGCCATATTACTAGTATGGTTAATTTATACAGGCATATACAAATGTTATCATTTGAGGCAAATTTAGAAGAATACATATGAAGAAAAATGCATTGTATGTGCACCCCAAAATATTGATGCTCATCAAAATCTCTCGCACACACACCCGGAGTTGTTCTCCAACTTCCACAACCTCTCAACTTACGTGTTGCAAATGTGCATAGAAATACTTCAGTGAGGACTCTAAAGTTTCTCTAGCTTACCATAACCATAGTCCACCCCTCTTAGATCACAAGAACCCTCACTTTCCTTGTGTTTTAGGAGAAAGCTGGTAATATTATCACACATGACACAAAGCCTTGCTATTTCACTGCTGTTAGAAGTTGGGTTCTGAGGAAGCACGTTCTGATACAAAACTTGAGGAAGAAGACATTTACCAAGGATCAACACCTATAAAGAGGAGGGAGCTGAAGCAGGATTAGACTGAGGAAGCAAATGAACTACCATGAAGACCCAGCAAACTCAGCTGTGTGCTCTGCGGTGGGTATTGTGTGGCAGAATGCCCCTGCGAGGCTGGGCCTCCGTCTTCCTGTCTCTCAGTCACCAGTCACAGGCTGTTCCAGGAAGGCATAGCCTTGCATGAAGCCATCTCAGGACCTGAGGCCGACCTGAAAGAGCTAAGCTGTAGACTGTCCACTGACCACATGCTCCCCAGCTGGACATTAAGTCCTTCCTGGAAGAAGAGTTAAGTGAGTGCAACTATTCTCCAACTCCTTCTGCAAGAGCCACATGACTTTCTCACAATCCCCCAAAGCACCAGGCTCACCTTTATCTTGCAGTGGGTCCATGTGCCCAGGACATTCTCCACACCCTCTTTATCAGGCTATTCCCATCCTTTAAAAGGCCTTCCTTCACCTACTGCTTTATAGCACTCACCTCACTTGAAATTTGCTTAATGCCTTTATTCCTGGCTTACACAGGCCCACGAGAGCAGGGATGATGCCCAACTTATTCATGATGTATCTTCAGCATTGACCAATGTGCTAAGGACAGAATAAATATTCAGTGTATATTTTATAAATAGATTAATTAATTGGATATGCCTCGCTTTTAGTTTGGGTTCCCCCAGAAGCAGACCTCAAAGCAAGATTTTGAGTGTATGCCCTCTGTTTGAGAAGTGATCCCAGAAACATTGGTGGGAAAGGGGGCAAGCGAGACAGTAAAAGAAAGGCAGCCGATCACTGCCCACTGCCCACTGCCACTGTGGACAACTGGAGCTTAATCCTGCCGGGGAAATTTGAGAAATTATCCATCTAAGAAATGAGGGACCATGGGTTGTATGACTCCACTTATATGAAATGTGCAGAACAGGCCGATTCACGCAGACAGAAAGTCGAGACAGAGGATGGTACTAACAGGTGTGGGTTTTCTTGGGGGGGCATAGAAATGTTCTGGAATCAGATAGCGCTAATAGTTGTACAACATTGCGAATATACTAAAATCCCTAAATGACGCACTTTAACATGATAAATGTTATGTGATGTGAATTATATCTCAATAAAACAAATTGCAAAAAAGGATGTTAGCAGGCTGGGATATTTGTTCTCTCATTCCGTTCATGAGCGAAGGCTGCTTGGGCTTAGGGACATTAATTTCCTTAGCATTTCCTGCGCACAGACAGGCTCCAGACCTTCCAACAAAAGGTGCAATATCAGCCATTTGCGGTGTGAATGCGTGAGACACTGAAACAGGAAGATGAGGAGTCTGGGTATGGCGCAGACAGGGACTGCTACATCTAGCAAGAGGGAGATGGAGACAGTGAACCTGCCCGGTGTAGTCAAAGATGAGTCATTCTGTGGGGAAGGAGGATTCCCTCAAAAGCCTCCAGATCTAAGAATTCATTACTCTAAAACAGTTCAATGTATGGGTAACATGTCTACAGAGCCCAATTATTTTAGCTATAACCCCAAATCAAGTAAAGCTGTGTCTAGAAGGGAAAAAAACAGTACTTTCAAGTATAGTGCCTCATGCCTGTAATCCCCACTACTGGGGAGGTTGAGGCAGGAGGATCCTTTGGGGCCAGAAATTTAAAACTAGCCTGGGCAATGTGGAGAGACTTCCCTGCCCTCCACCCCTCACCCTCCCACACACACCTCTTAAAATTTTTTAAAAATTAGTCAGGTCTGCAGTCCCAGCTACTCAGAAGGCTAAGGTAAGTAAATCACTTGAGCCCAGGAGTTTGAGGCTGCAATGAGCTATGATGAGGCCATGGCATTTCAGCCTGGACAACAGATCAAGACCTTGTCTCAAAAACAAATCAAAACAGCAGTGCTTTCACTGGAGAAGGAAGTATGGTAGGCTGGGTAATGAACCCCCAACTCATATCTAATCCTCAGCACCTGTGAATCCTGTGAATGTTCCCTTCTGAGACAAAAGAGAATTTGAAGGTATGATTAGGTTAAGGGTCTTGAGGGGAGGAGATTATTCTGTGTTATCTGAGTGGGCTGGATGTAATCACATGATCCTTCTAAGAGGGACACAGGAGGAGCCAGAGGCAGAAAAGAGGTGATGAAAGAAACAGAGACTGGGGTGATGTGATCTGAAGATGGAGGAAGAGGCCACAGCTAAGGAATATGGGCAGCACTAGAAGCTAAAAAGGGGAGAGGGGGGCAAGAAAATGGATCCTTCTCCTCAAAACTTCCAGAAGAAACCAGCCCTGTTTTTTGTTTGTTTGTTTGTTTGTTTGTTTGAGACAGAGTCTTGCCTCAGCCTCCCAAGTAGCTAGGACTACAGACACCCGCCACAACGCCCAGCTATTTTTTGTTGCAGTTGTCATTGTCGTTTAGCTGGCCTAGGCCAGGATCAAACCCGCCATCCTCGTTGCATATGTGGCCAGCGTTGTAACCACTGTGCTACAGGTGCCAAGCCAGCCCTGTCAATATTTTAACTTTAGTCCAATGACAATGATTACGAACCCGCCCAGGTCTGCCTGTATTCCTTAGCTGTGGCCTCTTCCCCGCAATTATAGAACAAATTTGTGTTATTTTAAGCCACTAAATGTGACAGTGTCAACAGAAAATTCAAACAGGGACAATATGAGAACAATTTCCCAGAATGGGCTTAAAAAAATAATCATTATGGCTCCTGCCCTAGAATACACTGCAAAATTTGAAAGGATTTAAAATTATAAAGAAAATAAAACATTTTGTATTTCGAACATATGTTCAATGTGGTCAGTTTCTATTTTCTAATCTCTTAAAATATCACATTTATATTCATCTTGATTTGATTCCTCTTTAGAATAAACAAATGCAATTTGAAATTGAGAATGTGTATGGGTATGTGAATGTTCATCTTAATAAATTGAATGTTGACCATTTACCTTTTAAACTTAGATTTATAAATTTTATCATGCCAAGTAAAATTTCTTGCTAGAATATTGGCATATGAACAAAGTAGATAAATTCTCAGACAATAACATGTTGACAAGTCTAAAAATACTGAGAAATTCAGTATATTGAATAGGGGGAATATTCCTAACATATATCAACACATATCTCAGCATATTCAATGTGAGTTGAAGAGAGAGGGCTGCCAGGGAGGAAGGTGAGTGTGTGAGGTTAAAGGTGAGAATTGGTAGAATAGATGGTGAATTCTTAGAAAAATAGAGGGAGAAAAGGGAAGGAGTTTAAAGGACATTTTAAAAGTGAGGTGTTCCAAGGATACCTAGCATAAGGCCCACAGAGCTTATCTCTGATTCCAGTCTATTGTACACATTATCACCAGATAATAGAAAATTAAATTCAGCTTGGAGCCTGTAGCTCAGTGGCTAGGGCGCTGGCCACATACACCAGGGCTGGAGGGTTCGAACCCGCCCAGGCCTGATCAACAACGACAACTACAACAAAAAAATAGGCAGGTGTTGTGGCAGGTACCTGTGGTCCCAGCTACTTGGGAGGCCGAGGGAAGAGGATCGCTTGAGCCCAAGAGTTTGAGGCTGCTGTGAGCTGTGATGCCACGGCACTCTGCCAAGGGTAACATAGTAAGACTCTGTCTCAAAAAAAAAAAAAAAAAAAAAAATTCAATTCAATTCAATCACGTCATTCCTCTTCGTAAAATGTTCTGAAATTTATTAGGTTAAAATGCAACAAAAAGCCATGCTCCATGATCTCAGTGCTATGCAAAGCCCTGGGTGCCAGCCTGCTTGTACAGCCTTGAGACCAACCATGCCAGACTCTCCCTTGTTCCTGAAACAATTCAGTGTTTCTCATGCCACAGGGCCTTTGCAAAGGCTGGAATGAGTCCTGTTGCTCTCATTCAGCACCTATTCATCCCAATCCATGTATCTTCTCAGTGAAGTTTTTGCTGGAAGAAGCAATCCACTGTGAGCCTTGAGTATCTGTCCTGTGTATTCTTTCCAAATATGCCAAGAATACAAGGCTCTGACCACTCGTCACCATAGCCGTTTCTGAGCCCTGTGGTTCTTGGGAGGCATGGGGACCTGGCACCACCATCGTGCCTTTACCACTCACTGAGCATCAGTAACACAGTCATGTGTCTTTGCCCTAGGAGTCACACGTCTTCTGTCAACATCCATGAAACATTCCCAGGCTAGCTGGTTAGCTTACAAGTAGAGTTAAAATTTCAGATTCTTTACAGACCTTGACAGCTTCCCATCTCTCCAGATAGACTTTGTAGACTCTTCTACCTGTGATCTCACAATATTTGCTCAAATAAATTATGTTATTATACTAGGGCATGAGTTATGGCCCATAGGAGGTGTTCAGGAAAATGTTTGTCAAATAAAAGAAAATATCCCCAGTTGAGTAAAGGTCACTACTCTGACAGCTGCTTCATTTTGCCCTAACTAAAACACGACCCATTTTAATGGAGCAGACAAAATGACCCTGCCCTTTCATTGTCAAAAGAGATCATAAAATGATTAATGCTGTAAAGACTTTGGAAAATCTAAAAGTGACAGTATAACGCTCTTTCAGTCTTTCTTTGCGTCAATTAAATTTGGCTGGCATGATCCTGTTAACAATTCCTAGACATTAAAAAACATTCATTTTTAAAGCATTCCTTCTGGAGTCGAGAGAATTACACATTTCCTGTCCCTTAGGGTTGAAGGTTATGTCCGTATCTTGAGATTTTTCAATCAAATTTTTTTTTCTGAATGTTTTAGCTGAAAGGGAAAATTCTCATTAATTATTGAATTCTTTTTCCAGAGATTTTTATCATATTTTCACAGCCAGGAGGCATGGCAGTACATTAATAAGCTGGAAAGAAATAAATGAATAAACAGAATCTCACTTGGTTATGAGATCATGAAAAGAAATTGGGAAAATGCAAAGTAGCAAGCAGATGCATCTATTAGAAAGCTCCAGAAGTGAGGATGTTGTAAAATAACAGACATCTCTGTAGGGTTGGTTTACAAGATGGAAGCCAGAGCTACACCACTAATGAGCCACATGACATAAGAATAATTCAAAACAAGTTAAACAGTTGCAATTAAATTAAGAAATGAACCCAGGGCAGCACCTGTGGCTCAAAGGAGTGGGGCGCTGGCCCCATATACCCGAGGTGGTGGGTTCAAACCCAGCCCGGCCAAAAACTGCAAAAAAAAAAAAAAAAGAAGAAGTGAGCCCAAAGGCTGAAATTGAAATCAGATTTGTTTTTATGAAATGTGCATTCCATCTTATTTTTCAGGGAGCTTCCACACGGAGCTGAGTTCCTGCTGGAAGTGGACCCTTGCTAAAAGGAGGAGGCCCTACTGGCACAGTGACCTGGTACAGAGGCTGTATCAAGGTAACAGTAACACAAGCTTATGCTCCACGAAGCACCAAGGACCTCACACCCTGGCCCCAGGGCTTGGCAATTGTGCCGAAAGTTGAAAAACCAATTAGATGTTTCGCCAATGCATTCCAGTATTTAGAAGGGCTTGAGAGAACACAGCATGTTTCATTTTATCTTAATCTGCTTCCCTTAATTTTATCCTATCTCTGAAAGTGAGAAACTAGCCTCGTGGAAACAGTTCTAGCCTGCAGCTGATTTGGTAATATGAATGTCGATAAAAACATCTCCTATGCCGTCTTGGGTAACTGGGATAAGTTGAAGACCACTGGCAAAGACGTCATCAGAGGCACCCCAAGGAAATCTGGAGCTTCTGGCACTCATTTAATGCATCATAAGAAAAGCATTAAATTTTCCCATAAGAAAAGCCTTTTTGACCCAATTACTCAAGTTTGTAATTCACTGAATTGTGGGTTTGGGTTATTCTTGGGGTTTTGCTTCCTTTTTTTCAAATTGGGGAAGTAAGTATTAGAACAAGTGAAAGTTGTTTTCACTTCCTCATTGGTACTAAGAGAAATAATAGGCTCAAAATTAGAGTCACCTATTTACTGCTCCACTTACAGGGGGCCTACTAGAGGCAGTTCCTTTTCTATACTGCAGGTACATGCCCCAGCCCAGGGTGGAAAGGTAGTGACCACAGAAACAGCCTTACAGATGTGTCTCTCAGGCGAAACGGACTCACCAGAATCCCTTGAACAGCAAGTAGTTTAGAGCCAGTAACTGACCAGCAACATCTCAGTTCCCAGGAGATGTAGAATCCACCCTCTTAGGGCCTATACTGTTGGGAATGTTGTATATTAAAGGGTTCCACAAAAATTGTAGGGAAATCAGTTTTTTCTGAAATAAAATTGCATCTAAAGGAAATTATATATGAAACACTATGCGTAAAAAGCCAAAATACTTGGAATTGTTATATTAGACAACATCCACCTTCCTTTGGTTTTTATTAGAACCATGAGAATATTATAAAGGACATCACTAATCTTGGCTAATTTATAACTAACATTTAAAACTTAATTACCCCAACCACATTTCCCATGTAAGCCCAAATAGCTGTTATTCCTAACTATTCTATTTCTATTAATGACACCAATATTCTTCTGTTCAACCAGGCATAAAATGTCAGATCCATCTTCAGCTCTTTTTGTGACACCCTAATTTAATCATATTGCCAAATTCCTATTTCCTTAACAAAGTGGCCTTTAAATCTCCCTTTCTGCTGAAATCCTGGTTCGGGTCCTAGTTCTGGCTTTAAATAGTCTCACAGACCCCAGGTCATCCTCCCTTCAACCCATTTTGTAAATAGTAGTTTGGTTTATCTTTTCAAATCATGGCTTTAGTTATAGGATCCACCTGTTTAAAAATCTTTGAGGACTTCATATTGCCTGCAGCAATGGTTTTCATCCAGTAAGACACTGTGCTCTATTCCTATACCTCGCCTGCTTTGCAAACATCCTATCACATTTTAATCAATAGGTTAAACAGTTGCCAGCATTCAAGCTTTTAAGAGCAATTTCTGTCAAACAGAATGCTGATCTGAGAAGTTTGTGGATTATTAGAGTTCAACTGGCTGTAAGTAAGAGGAAAGAGGCTTAGAGAAACATCAAGTCCATGCCAAGGGAACGATCTGGTGCTTACTAGAACTTGTAAGAACAGTGCTTCAGGAATTCCAGAGCGTGCTGTCTGTGAGTAAATAGCTCTACTCCAAAAGAAAAAAGATGCAGATGGTCCAGCAGATGAACCATGCAGTAACTATGGACGCATTTATGAACACTGTGATACTGTAACTGCACTGTACTGTGGATTGTGCTATCATTGCTGTTGGTTTGCTTAATGTTTTCCAGACATTTTATCCTTTTCCTTGTCCAGTCAAAAATTTTCATATTTAAAGATGTGCCCAGAGTGTTTGTTAGTGCCCAAAGACTGAAAATTGTAGGCTAATAAGACTTAAGTCAAAAATTCCTCAGCACAACATGAGGCCTTTCTCACTTTGAACCAAACCTTTCACACACGCCTCAACTCCCATTACTTCCCCCGGAGTCACAAGGAACCTTGATAAAGCCAGCTCTTCCACGTCTCCCGGCTGCTTCGCATGCAGAGGAAACGTTCTGTTCTTTGTTTTTTTCTGCACTCATTTATCAAGACCCAGTTACAATAGCATCTCAGCTGTCTTTTCTCTTAATTCCTGAAGCGAGAAGGATTGTTCTCAAAGTCTTTTGTACATGTCTTTATTTAATGTGTACCCTTAGATTTGGTAATCATTGCACTATGCATGTCCCTAAGACATCGGGGATTATGTCTCCGAGTTCCCAAGAACACAGGCTTCACTTTATTCATTTCTGAATTCCCAACACCTATTATAAGTTTGCAATAAATGTTAGCAGAATTGTTTTTCCTGAGGTTCAGGCCACCTATAATCCATTGCTAATTAAATCTTTCAGAAATTATCTCCACAACTCTGCTTTATGTTTCTTATACTCAAACCAAGCTAGAACACTAGCTATTGCTCAGATATGACTTGCTCTTTCCCACCTCTACACATGTAGTGATAAGATGCAGAGGATTCTCATCCTCTTGTAAGATAGCCACTTACAATAATCCTACCCATACCTGATGACCCAGTTCAAATGCATGTTCTCCCAAAAAGTCACACCTACACAGACTAAGCATTTTCTCTGAATTCGTTCATATTTTGCTTCTATAGTTCTCAGGACACTCTGCACAAACTGCTGTAGATTATAGTCACTGAGTATATTTTACTTCCCTTGCAGTGGTTCCCAACCTTCCTAATGCTGCGACCTTTTAATACATTTCCTCATGTTGTGGTGACCCCCAACCATAAAAATTATTTTCATCACCACAACATGAGGAAGTGTATTACAGGGTTGCAGCCTTAGGAAGGTTGAGAACCACTGCCTTACAAGTTTGTAATATCCTCGAGACAGGAATGGTGTTTTATTCATCATTTTCTCATTGGTACCTATATAATATGTTGCACACAGAGGGTACTAAGTTTTTTCAAACGCACAAATGAATGAAATGATGCCTCTGTTCAGTGTATCATCTGTTCCCTGTATTTTATTTACATATGCTATCATACAATCAAATGAAAGAATGGTTTAGGTAGTAAGATAATTACAACATTTCCTCGGTATATTATGCAATTGTTATTCTATGTGGCAAATTCTTGTATCACACTCTCAACATTATTGCAGGCCTGTTTGCTTAATGAGATGCATTTTTAAAACCTTACATTGATGTGTCCCTCTTACTTTGGAGTGTGAGTATTCTAATTTACAAAACAGATAGAATAATAAGTCCTGATGCCAGTGAATTATTTTTTTCCTTCTCTGGGCAAAATTAGTTTCTTCTTTTTGCTTCAGTTCATGTATCTATTATATAATAGCAATTATTTCTATTTCTCTGTAATTATATGTTTTCACATTCATCTCCCTTTCTAGATTTTTGAATGTCGGAAGGCTAAGAATTGATTGATCAATTGATCGATCTATAGTAACCAGTTTAGATACATAAATACAGAAGGTACCAAAAACTTTATATACATGTTATGAAAGGAAAAAACTTTATTAAATTTGAAATAATCAATACATACTGGCAACAAAATATGAATGCAAGTCACTTTAAGCACCTCTTATATTTGCAGGCACCAAACATACGTGAGTATTACAAATTTAATAAAGTGTTTTCCTTTATTAAAATGGTTATACAGTTTTTGGCACAATCTGTATATGCTTAGATTTTTATTTAATTTACTCTCACATATAAATATATATAGGATTTATTTATAAGTGGATAGACATATAAAACATATGTAACTATTTTTCCTGATGATACCATCATGCAATTAATATTATTGAAGGAAGGAAAGGACATTTTAAATGATCAGCATTTTTTACAATAAACAATTTATTTTCAGAACTCCTAGAAGGAAAAAAACTAAAGATATTAAACCCATTTTCCAAAATATAATAACTAGGCATGTACAAAGAGTGCCAAAAAACGTATACACATCTTAAAAAGAAAAAAACTGTATAAAATTGTAATATTCAATATATACTGATAACAAAAGATGAATACAAGTCATGTTTGAGCACCTTTTGTAAATGCAGAAGTCAAAAGTGACTTGAGTCTTGTAATTTTAATACTAGGTACAGTTTTTCCTTTCTTAAATTGTGTATACATTTTTTGCACCTTCTGTATATAGAAAGCCTATGAAATAATAATAAAATCAATAGTCAAACATTCCTTCACTTTTCAAAGAACTCTGTAATTTGATACTATTGAAACTATTACCAAAGTTTGCTATTGTTTAGCCACTGGAGTAATATTGATCTTTCCCTGCACCTCAGAGCAGTGTTTCTGAAATTTAAGTAATAAAATAGTGTCTTTTTAAAATATGACTGCTCCAGCTTTACAAACTTGGCCTCGTTTGCATTTACTATACTATTATTTAAGTATGTATAAACATTAAACAAGTTACAAACATCTTTTTTCTTTGCTTTAACAGCTTTTGTTTATTATTTATTTATTTATTTTTGAGACAGGGTTTCACTTTGTTGCCCTCAGTAGACTGCTGTGGCGTCACAGCTCACAGCAACCTCCAACTCCTGGGCTTAGGCGATTCTCTTGCCTCAGCGTCCCAAGTAGCTGGGACTACAGGCACCTGCCACAGGGCCTGGCTATTATTTTTGTTGTTGCAGTTTGGCCAGGGCTGGGTTCGATCCCACCACCCTCGGTATATGGGGCCGGCCCCCTACCCACTGAGCCACAGGCTCCACCCAACAGCTTTTTAAAAATTACATTATAACTGCATACATTAATTCATTTATGGGGTACAAAGTGCTGATCTGATAGACAATGTGGAATGCTTACATCAAACTGATTAACAAAAGAAAAACTTATGTTAATCAGTTTGCTTTTTTTCTTGAGACAGGGTCTTGCTCCTTCCCCCAGGGCTAGAGTGCAGTAGCATCATCATAGCTCACAGCAACCTTAAACTCCTGGGCTCAAGTGATCCTCCTGCCTCAGCCCTCTGAGTAGCTGGGGCTACAGGCATGTGCCACCATGACTGGCTAATTTTTCTATTTTTTTGTAGAGATGGGGTCTCTCACTCTTGGTCAGGCAGGTCTTGAACTCCTGGCCTCAATTAATCCTTCTGCCTTCTAGAGTGCTAGGATTATAGGCATGACCCAACACACCCAGCCCAAGTTACAAACATCTTATGTTTACGGTCCTCATACAATTTTCAATCTAAAATAAATTTTCAAATTAAATTGAAACAAAACTATAAAATAAATAAAATTCAAAGAAACAATGTGATGGATTATGCTCTTTTGTTGAAACTGAATTGCCATTTGCAATGAAATTATGGTATTCATATCCAAGGTGGGCTCTCTTGGGTTCCTCGTGCTTCTGCTAAGTGCTTCTCAGCCTCCGAAATCACTCCATTCTCTCACTACTTTTCTCTATTCAAATGGCAAGACCTTTCTTCTTATAAGCACACATGACGTCTCGACTTTTACTTGGAACAAATACATCATTTATTAAGTTAAGCACTACTCCTTTATGGTTGCACCATGAGAATGAGAGTAACTCGGTGCTGTTTTACACTTATCCAAAAGTGAATATAAAAATAAACACCGCCATGAAATTACTAGGCTATATCTGTTATAAAGTGGTCATTTTGGTGATTCATAATATGTTCCTGTTAACATTTTGGATTATTGGGTGGTGCCTGTGGCTCAAAGGGGTAGGGCACCAGTCCCATATGCTGGAGGAGGCAGGTTCAAAACCCAGCCCTGGCCAAAAACTGCAAAAAAAAAAAAAAAAAGATCCATTTTGGATTATTTCCAAATGGAAACCACCAAATATGAAACAAGGACCCACCTTCCTCAAATGTATGGGATTTAAAAATCCAGCTTATCAAACACGGTTCCAAGAAATAAATTTCCCCCCTTGTGGATTTTTGATGGAATCCCATTGAGAATACTACAAGGAATTTCAAGGGTTCTACATAACTTTGCACTTCTAAAAACCAGTGATAAGAATACAGCATTTTAAATGTGAATTTGTTTCCACCGTCTGCATCTTCTGCCCCGCTTATCTTCCTCTTCAACATAACTCACCCTTTCTACCTTCTTTTTTCTTTTTTGGGGACAGAGTCTCATTCTCTCACCCTGGGTAAAGTGCCGTGGCATCGTCATAGCTCACAGCAACCTTTTGGGCTCAGACAATCTTCCTGCCTCAGCCTCCTCAGTAGCTGGGACGGCAGGTGTCCACCGTGATGCCTGGCTAGTTTTTCTATTTTTGGAAGAGACGGGGTCTCACTCTTGCTCAGGCTGGCCTTGAACTCCCTAGCTCAAGCAATTCACTCACCTCGGCCTCCCAGAGTGCCAGGATTACAGGCGTGAGCCACCCTTTCTACTTTCTTTACCCTCTCGTTATCTATTCTCTCTTCCACTTTTTCTAGTTCTTCTCTTTTTTGTTCACTCTCCTTGAATTGGCCATTAGATAAAATTAAAGTGTATTTCCAAACTAGACATGTCCTTTCCTTTTGATTGATTCTATATGAAATAGTGGCCATAAATAGGAAAGAAAATGCTTTCCATCCCTCGTGGCAAGTTCAGGTGCATAGCATCCAACATCAAGCATGAATGGCTTATGTTCTTGCCCGGTTTCCTAATTTCAACAACTGCTTCTCTGAGAAGACTGGGTTGTTTCAATCATATACAAAATAAAAGCAGGTCCTCTTTCTTCATCTTTTCCATGCAGCAAAGTTTAGAAAATGATTGAAATTTCCACTTACATGTTACTGAAGATCCTTACCATTTTTTCTTTTTCTTTTCTTTTTCTTTTTTTTTTTTTTTTGAGACAGAGTCTCACTTTGTCACCCTCAGTAGAGTGCTGTAGTGTCACAGCTCACAGCAACCTCCAACTCTTGAGCTTAAGCGATTCTCTTGCCTCTGCCTTCCAAGTAGTTAGGACCACAAGCGCCTGCCACAATGCCCGGCTATTTTTTGTTGTTGTAGTTGTCATTGTTTAGCAGGTTCTTGCTGGGTTCGAACCCACCAGCCTCAGTGTATGCGGCTGGTGCCATAACCACTGAGCTATGGGCACGGAGCCTGGAGAGCCTTATCTTATCCAAGACAGAATATTTCCACTTAAGACAGGCCCACCTTCTTCACACTGACAACTGATTGTTTCTACACTTCTACAAGTCATTTAGGCTCAGTAGCAGTCACAAAGTTCCTTTAGACCAGTGGTTCTCAACCTTCCTAATGCCATGGCCCTTTAATACAGTCCCTGTGGGTCGTGACCCACAGGTCGAGAACCACTGCTTTAGACAAAGGTCTGCACATTCTCAAAACACCTCTCCTTTCTCCATGTCTCTGCAAATGACAAAGAAATGGATTTGAGGCCAGAGGGTCCAGGCAGTGTCCAAGCCTTGAGTTTTCTGAAGAGACAAATGTTTCCCTTGAACTGACAGCAGGCAGTCTATTGAAAACACAAAGTGTGACTACAGTGAAATGAGGTTGATGATCCTGAGATGCAAACTGCATCTAGAAGCAATTTCTAAATATTTTGATTATTGACTCCATCCATAGAATGAAAACATAGCCTCCTAAGCAGAACTTTTTAAAGGATGACAAGTAATTTGCTGTGGAGTTACAGTTCACAGCAACCTCCACCTCTTGGGCTCAAGCCATCCTCTTGTCTCAGCCTCCCAAATAGTTGGGACTATAGGCACTCATCACAAAGCTTAGCTTTTTTTTTTTTTTTTTTTTTTTTTCTTAGTAGAGACAGGGCCTCACTCTTGCTCAGGCTGGTCTCAAACTCCTGACCTCAAGTGATCTACTGGCCTCAGCCTCCTAGAGTGTCCAGTGTTTTCTTTTTTTTCTTTTTTTTTTTTTTTGTAGTTTTTGGCCAGTGCCGGTTTTAAACCCACTACCTCCAGTATATGGTGTCACGCCCTAGTCCTTGAGCCACAGGCACTGCCCTGGTGTTTTCTTTTTTAAAAGATTCTTTTTGATGTGCTTAGATCAATTTCACCTCTTTATAAAGCTCTCCTTGATCTTTCTTGTCAAGACTTGTTCTCTCTTCTTTATTTCCATAAGTATACTTTATTGAATGTTTTTCCTTCCACTTCATATTGGAGCTAGTTGTTTAAAAATTATTACAGTTTAAGCTTCTTGAAAGCAGCAGTTAATATTAATCACATTTATTATATATCCCTCAAGTTCCATGCTAATACCTACAAATAGTGGATATTCAATGTCTGCATGTTGATTGAACTATAAACCCACTAGATTATGATTTTAGCCATTAACAATTACAGTACAAGGGCTGTGAGTCATAGTCTCTAAAACTAGGTATGTGGCATCTGAGAAGTTGGGCTTTCAGAGAATAATATACAACCACTTACCTTTAGGACATCTCTGGAAACCATAAAACATTACAAAAATTCTAGTAATTATTGTTGTAGGTTCTGAGACAAACAGAGAGTATATTGTTTCTGTGGCTCCATAGTTTAGAAATGATGATGGCACTCATAACTCAGTGAGTAGGGTGCCGGCTGCATACACCAAGGCCTTGTGGTGGGCGCCTGTGGTCTCAGCTACTTAGGAGGCTGAGGCAAGAGAATCACTTAAGCTCCAGCGTTTGAGGTTGCTGTGAGCTGTGATGTTACAGCACTCTAACCAGGACGACAACTTGAGATTCTATCTCAGAAAAAAAAAAAAAAAGCCTATTTAAAATAAAATGTAAGGCTCAGCACCTGTAGCTCAAGTGGCTAAGGCACCTGCCACGTATACCAGAGCTGGAGGGTTCGAATCCAGCCTGCACCTGCCAAACAACAATGACAACTACGACCAAAAAAATAGCTGGGCGTTGTGGTGGGCGCCTGTAGCCCCAGCTACTTGGGAGGCTGAGGCAAGAGAATTGCTTGAGCCAGGAGTTGGAGGTAGCTGTAATGCCATGGCACTCTACCCAGGGCGACAGCTTGAGGCTCAGTCTCAAAAAAAAACAAAAAAAGAAAGAAAGAAAGTATTCCCAACATCATTCTACTTACATGTTCCAATGAGAACAATTTGAAGAACAGGAAACAAAAATATGGCATATACATCTGAGTTCCAGATAGCTTTTTATGGAGTCAAATGGTTCTTCCATTTTTATTCAAAATTCTAGACTTACTCTTAATGCTTTTTGTTCAATGCTTTCACCCTCGGGAGAAGCTTTAAGTCCTTCATATATTAGCTATTCAGTACCAGTAGCACATCCAACCAAATGTTGATTTACCAGTATTTATGCTTTCCCCAGTATCATGGGAATACTTTCTAATCTGAATTCCAAAAGTGAAGCAAAGCAACACAATAAGAAGCATTCCCAAAAATCAGCACTGGAGTGGGAGAGAATTTCACACTGGGTCTGAGAAAGTGTCTGATCAAAGACATTGACATGTGCAGGGAAAGGGGAAATACAGTGATCTTTACTTTTAAGGAATACTGTCTCCAACATGATCACACTTTTGGTTTTTCAGTATAGTTTTTATGGGATATTATTTGAAAAGGGCTTCAAAGTATTTGTGTTTTGGAATAAGCAATAAATATAACTCTTGGTAAATGAAAATGTCACATAACTATATTTAAATGTTTTCTCTATCAGATCATATTCCAATCTTATGTCTGGTAAATTTATTTTTATATGCCTTTTTTGTTATTGAAGTAGGAAAAATAGTAAGTATAAGTAAGCAAAAAAGGAGAAAAATAATTTCTATATTGCCACAACCCAGAGTTAGACAATATTAATAGTTTTATTTATATTCTTCCAGAGGTTTTTCTTTTTTTTTTTTTTTTAAGACAGAGTCTCATTTATTAACCCTCGGTAGAGTGCTGTGGTGTCACAGCTCACAACAACCTCCAAATCCTTGGGCTTAGGCGATTCTCCTGCCTCAGCCTCCTGAGTAGCCCGGACTACAGGTGCCCACCACAACGCCTGGCTATTTTTTTGTTGCAGTTTGGCCAGGGCTGGGTTTGAACCCACTACCCTTGGTATATGGGGCCGGCACCTTACCCCACTAAGCCACAGGCGCCACGTTATCCTTCCAGAGTTTTTTAAAAGCAATACATAGGGCTCGGTGCGGTTGCCCTTGTCGGTAATCCTAGCATTGTAGGAGGCAGAGGCAGGTAGATTGCTTGAGCTGAGACCAGCCTGAGCAAGAGTGAGATCCTTTCTCTACTAAAAGTAGAAAAAAACAGCCAGGTGTTGTGGTGGATACCTGTAGTCCCAGCTACTCAGAAGGCTGAGGCAGTAGGATTGTTTTAACTCAGGAATTTGAGGTTGCTGTGAGGTAGGCTGAGGCCACTGCATTCTACCCAGGTGATAGAGTGAGAGTCTGACTCAAAAAAAAAAAAAAAAAATATATATATATATATATATATACACACATATATATGTAGATATATTTACATATGTATATATATACATATATATAATATTGTAACTTGATTTTCCTCCCAATTACTATAATGTGGACATCTTTCCACATCCACATATATTATGAAAGTTTTAAGACAGTCCGTGTTATGGGTTCATGTTTTCACTTCAAAAAAATACAGTCAACAGCGTCCTTTCTGTTTCAACTTGCTCTGCTTATTGGTGTTGCTGAGAGGGCTTCATTTGTTTCTGTCCACACAGGTTTTACTTTTCTTGATTTTTGTGTATCTCAAAACTTTTATAATGACCCAGTACATGTCACCTTTTTTAATGGCTTTGTGGTATTCCATCACATAGATACATACTATAATTTACATACCATAATCTAGTCTCTATTCTGCATGTGTAATGATCTATTAAAACATAAATCAAGTAGGCCATTTTCCTATTGATAACTTCATTCTACTCTTAGGAAAAGAAACTCTAACTCCTCATTGTGGCCTACAAAACCTTACCTAAAGAGGGTCCTGGTTTCACTCCAACAACTACCTATCCCTCGTCTTCTCACTTACTTGCTCTAGCCCCACTTACCTTTTTCTGTGATCAGATAAACCAACAATATCATTTCTGCCTCAGGGCCTTTGAACATACCTTTGCACTGGCTGAACATACTTTTTCTGCAGACTCTTCACCATTTAGGCCTCTGGGTAAGACCCCCTCCTTAGGCTGGGTGTAGTGGCGCACCCTTGTAATCCCAACACTCTGGGAGGCCGAAGTGGATGTATTGCTGGAGCTCACGGGTTTAAGATCAGCCTGATCCAGAATGAGACCTCCATCTCTACTAAAAATACAAAAAACTGAGGCAAGAGGACCACTTGATCCCAAGCGTTGGAGGTTGCTGTGAGCTATGATGTCATCATGGCACTCTACTGAGGGCGACAACTTGAAACTCTATCTCAAAAAAAAAAGGGGGGGTGGGTAGCTCCTGTGGCTCGAGGAGTAGGGTGCTGATCCCATATGCCGGAGATGGCAGGTTCAAACCAGCTCCGGCCAAAAGTTGCAAAAAAAAAAAAAAAAAAAGGAAGAAGAAGACCCCCTCCTTGGCAAGGCCTTCCCTGACCATCCACCCACTCTCCCACCCTTTCTCAGTTACTTCACTTCACACTGTCTGAAGTCATCACACTCTTTATGTTTTGTGTATTTTCTGTCACACACATGCACATATGCACACACACACACCAGGCTATATGTGCATAAGTTCCACATACTCTTAGCATGATTACTGGGCACAAAAAGCTCCTCAATAAACATTTGTGGAATCAATTAACTCGTTCAGGATAGACACTCACCAATATTATAATTCCTATTGTTGTTATCTCTTCAGAGAGAGCATTTACAGAGAAAATACCACAACAGACCAGCCTTCTCTCATCCTTGTCTTCAGGGACACCTCCCAGTATCTTTGTCCTATCTCTCTTTTCATTGTCATCACACCCTTTTGATAGTGTACAGAAATTTTCCTTTGTGGCATTTACCACAACCATGAATAAAGTATTTGTATCGTTATTTGTTGAAAACACTTTTCCTCCACGTGACTAAAACTCCGGGAGGGCCAGGATTGTGTCTAATTCCCTCTGGGTTTCCAGCTCTAGCAATAATGTCTGACAAAAAATAAGCACACCAAGAAATATTTGTTGAGTAAAAGAAACACTAGTATTCTCTGGGCTGAAAACACTACAGTTTAAAAATAAATAATACAGGGTTGAAATTTTTATTATCTTAACAGCTGGTACCAGAATTCTTCTTAGGAAGGGAACCGGTGCCTGGGGAAGTACCTTGATAAACCATTTGGGAGACAGAGCCACCCTCCCCAGGACCGAAGAAGGCGCTGAAGCAAGGAGAGAAGGAGCTGACCAGTTCTGCTCGACAAAACAAGAGGAATTTGGCCTCAGAGAGGAAAAAAAGAGTACCAGGTGAAACTGAGGAACCAGGTGAGGTGAACAGAGACGTGAGTGAACATTCCCTAGGTGAAGTCATCATTTGCTCTCTCAAATCTGTGGTGTCCACTTACCACGCAGACCACCTCCTGGGAGTGCTCTGTGTGTGCGTGTGTGTGTGCACCCGCGTGCCTTCAAATGAGGAAAGAGCCTGAATGTGACGAATGAGTCGATGCCTTGCCGAACCAAAGCAGCAAAACACATGGACACCGAACTAATCCATATATGGAGGAAACAAAACTTTGGATCCAGATGTGACTTTGAGAATATAAAGTGCTTTGGAATTTCTAGAAATCAGCCACAAGCCTTGATAGTGGAGATTGCTTCCATTTTATCCAGACCTCAAGGGCCACATTTGGATTAAAACATCAATAAGTTTTTGCCTCTGAAGGGGCGCGAGTGACATGTCCTGCTCCTTGTCCCATCTCTGGCTTCCACCACTGCTCATACCATTGCCAGTTTGAAATTTAGAAATTAAGGTCTATAAGAATGAGAAATTTAGGGTCTATAGGAATGAGAAAAATAGAGAAAGAAAAAGGGGGAAAGTTGGAATGAAAGACCCTTCTCCATTATCACCAGATAAGATAAACTTTACCAAAATTTCCCTTTCTGCCTGTCTTTTAAGACATAACACAGTAATTTACTGATGTAAACTTTTGGGGGGAAAGGTGCTCTATAAATAAATGTACATCCCTTTACAATTATAATTAAATTAACCAAAGTAAACTCCAAATGGTTTTCTTGATTTTATTTGATTACTCAAGCAGACTTTGCCGTTTTGAAATTTCTTCTGTGGATAAATTGCTTTACTGTTTGCAATTGCCTGCCTAGAGAATCGTCTATGGTGATGACTCATAAGTGACCTGCCCTGACAAAAAATATCTGACATCAAAGGTGTTCTTGTGTAATTGTAGAACATTGAGGTAGGAAGAAAAGCATTGCCTAGTCAAACACAAATTATTGGAATGTATGTGTACACGGGTTCTCTTCTTTTTCACGGAGCTCAGTAAGCTGAAGCATGACTAACAGAGGGTTGTGTTACAAGTGTGAACACATCCAGGTTTTGCTATTGCCAATGGCTCCTGTTTCTACTGGAACACTCACTGATTCTTCCCAGAAGGAAGATTTTCACTTTCGGGCCAAATGTGGTGCACTCATGAGCCGACACACACTAACTCAGCCACTCCGCTTCCACTAGCATCTGAAGAGGAAAGGGGGTACTTTTACTTACTCCTCAATATCCAGTTATTGTAAATAGCTCTTGATTTTTAGCTGAGGTAAAAGTAGAGCATGACCTACTGGTCTATAGCAACTCAGACTCTCCATCTCCTCACGTATGTTATCCCACTTTAACGTGGATGAACAGCCTGTTACATGCATGGTCCTGTGCCATGTAATGACGTTTTGGTCAATGGTGAACGAATATGCAATGGTGATCCCATCATAATGGAGCATGTTGGCGGCCAAGGTCTCGGTTTCCCAAACCCAGTTGACCTGGCTCAATTACTTGACTGAGCGAGAAAGTTCAACCGAGGCACAGCAGTAATTGAAAGAAAAAGTGACTGGAAACTGAAAATAAAACTGGAGCAGCACAGGCAGGGTGGATAGAAAGCAAAAATAACCTACACAAGTTTTCATGTAATGAAGAGAGATTTTACTTAGGAAGCACAAAGAGAAAGTTTAGAGCACTTGTAAAGAGTTGGAAGTGGATCCCTCTCATGAAGGAGAGAAGGTGAGAGAGAGAGACAAGACACACATGCCTGCAGGGGTATAAATATTCTCTCTCTTTGACTCTTTGAAATTGGCTACAAGTCTTTTTTTTTTTTTTTTCAGATAGAGTCATTCTGTTGCCCTGATAGGGAGCTGTGGTGTCATAGCTCACAGCAACCTCACACTCTGGGGCTCAAGCCATCCTCTTACCCCAGCCCCTCAATGGGACTGCAGCCACCTGCCACAACACCTGGATTTTTTTTAGTTTATTTTATTCATTTTTGTAGAGAGAAGGTCTTGCTCTTGCTCAGGCCTGTGCGAGCTCCAGCCTGCTTGGCCTCTCAGGTGTGAGCCTCTGCTCCAGGTCACTGCAAGTCTTTCATTGTCTCTCTGCACCACTAGGCGGTATTGCCCTTTTCCATTGGTCGTTGATGGTTTCTTTCTATTGATCATTGGTTACCTAGGTTACTTCATACCCACATTCTTACCAGGCCCTCCAGTCTTTTTCTTTTTTTTTATTTTGGGCCCTCCAGTCTTGCTGGTTCACCAGGCCAGGTTTTCTCTCATCCCCCTTGAAGCCCCTTTCTTAGGGTGCCTTTTCAGAGCAAAAAAATTCCTATCTGCTAGTGATGTCGTAGCCATGCATTACTCACCTCACAGTTTGTGGTGACGCAGGTGTAAAAAAACCTGCTATGAAAATCTACAAACACATGAAAAAAACCTCATCATCCTTAATCATCAGAGAAATACAAATCAAAACGACTTTGAGCTATAACCTAACCCCAGTAAGAGTAGCCCACATAACAAAATCCCAAAACCAGAGATGTTGGCGTGGATGTGGAGGAAAGGGCACACTTCTACATTGCTGGTGGGAATGCCCACTAATACGTTCCTTCTGGAAGGATGTTTGGAGAATACTTAGAGACCTAAAAATAGACCTGCCATTTGATCCTATAATTCCTTTACTAGGTTTATACCCAGAAGACC
>CAUYPK010011166.1:0-26011 GCA_963574355.1 Loris lydekkerianus
TCTCAGGCTACAAAGTCAACACCCATAAATCTGTAGCCTTTATATATACCAACAATAACCAAGCTGAACAAACAGTCAAGAATTTTATTCCTTTCACAGTAATGCCAAAGAAGATGAAATATTTGGGAGTTTATTTCACCAAGAACGTGAAAGATCTCTATAAAGAGACCTTGGAAATATTAGGACAAGACATAGCTGAAGAGGGTAACAAATGGCGAGACAGACCATGCTCATGGCTGGGAAGAATCAACATTGTTAAAATGTCCATACTACCCAAAGCAATATACAATTTTAATGCAATCCCTATTAAAGCTCCACTGTCATACTTTAAAGATCTTGAAAAAAAAATACTTAGTTTTATATAGAATCAGAAAAAACCTCAAATAGCCAAGACATTACTCAGAAATAAATACAAAGCAGGAGGAATCATGCTACCAGACCTCAGACTATACTATAAATCAATAGGGATCAAAACAGCATGATATTGGCACAAAAACAGAGAAGTAGATCTCTGGAACAGAATAGAAAACCAAGAGATGAATCCAGCTACTTACCATTATTTGATCATTGACAAGCCAATTAAAAACATTCAGTGGGGAAAAGAGTCCCTATTTAACAAATGGTGCTGGGTGAACTGGCTGGCAACCTGCAGAAGACTGAAACTGGACCCACACCTTTCACCATTAACTAAGATAGACTCTCATTGGATTAAAGATTTAAACTTAAGACATGAAACTATAAAAATACTAGAAGAAAGTGTTGGGAAAACTCTTGAAGAAATTGGTCTGGGTGAGTATGTTATGAGGAGGAACCTCCCAGGCAATTGAAGCAGCTTCAAAAACACACTACTTGGACCTGATCAAACTAAAAATCTTCTGCATAGCCAAGAACACAGTAAGTAAAGCAAGTAAACTGCCTTCAGAATGGGAGAAGATATTTGCAGGTCATGTCTCCGACAAAGGTTTAATAACCAGATTCCACAGAGAACTCAAACATATAAGCAAGAAAAGAACAAGTGATCCCACTGCAGGCTGTGCAATGGAGTTGAAGAGAAACTTCTCTGAAGAAGACAGGCGCACAGCCTACAGACACATGAAAAAATGCTCATCCTCCTTAATCATCAGAGAAATGCAAATCAAAACTACTTTGAAATATCATCTGACTCTAATAAGATTAGCCCACAACACAAAATCCCAAAACCAGAGATGCTGACGTGGATGTGGAGAAAAGGGAACACTTCTACACTGCTGGTGGGAATGCAAACTAATATGCTCCTTTTGGAAAAATGTTTGGAGAACACTTAGGGATCTAAAAATAGACCTGCCATTCACTCCTACAATTCCTCTATTAGGTATATATCCAGAAGACCAAAAATCACATGATAACAAAGGTATTTTTACCAGAATGTTTACTGCAGCCCAATTCATAGCTGCTAAGTCATGGAAGAAGCCCAAGTGCCTATCAACCCATGAATGGATTAATAAATTGTGGCATATGTACACCATGGAATATTACGCAGCCTTGAAGAAAGATGGAGACTTTACCTCTTTCATGTTTGCATGGATGGAGCTGGAACATATTCTTCTTAGCAAAGTATCTCAAGAATGGAAGAAAAAGTATCCAATGTACTCAGCCCTACTATGAAACCAATTTATAGCTTTCTTATAAAAGCTATAACCTAATTATAGCCCAAGAAGAAGGGAAAAAGGGAGAGGGAGGAGAGGGGAGGGGGGATGAGTGGAGGGAGGGAAATTGGTGGGACCACACCTACGGTGCATCTTACAAGGGTACATGTGAAATTTACTAGGTGTAGAATATAAATGTCTTAACACTATAACTAAGAAAATGCCATGAAGGCTATGTTAACCAGTTTGATGAAAATATTTCAAATTGTATATAAAACAAGCACATTGTATCCCATGATTGCATTAATGTATACAGCTATGATTTAATAAAAAAAAAAAAGAAAGAAAGGAAATATTTAGGAGCACAATGATAAGATGTAGTGATGGAATTGATTAGATGACACAAAACAGAAATTATTTTTTAAAAATACATTTAACATGAAAAATAATGGTGAATCATCATTGTAATAAAAATGAACTTGTTTAGAGATCAACCATCCATCTAGGCTGACGGTGTGTGTGATAGAATGAAAAAAATCTCACTCTTTCTAGCTCTGCCACTCCAAGTACCTTTTAGAAACATAACTAATGGGGCTGGGTGCGGTGACTCACACCTACAATCCTAGCACTCTGGGACGCCAAGGAAGATGGATTGCTTGAGCTCACAAATTCAAAATCAGCCTGAGCAAGAGCAAGACCCCATCTCTAAAACATAGCTGGGCATTGTGGCAGGTGCCTGTGGTCCCAGCTACTCAGGAGGCTGAAGCAAAAGAATCGCTTAAGCCCAAGAGTTTATGGTTGCTGTGAGCTGTGATGTCATAGCACTCTACTGAGGGAGACATAATAAGACTCTGTCTCAAAAAAAAAAAAGGAAGAAAGATAACTAACTTACTGTCCTATTTGAAGATTAGACATTAACCTATGTGCCATCAGACGTTTTTTCAAAATTCTTTGTGACCCCTTGTGAAAATTTTTAATGAGAAAAAAGAAATTAAACATTAGAGTACACAGAATGTTTAAACTACTAAAAAACTAGTTTTGACACATTTTTAAAGTAGTCATCAGTGCATTTTTACAACAAAATATATAATAAGCATTTTGATAACAGTCGCAATAGTATTTTTCCAACAGCTATCTAAGTTGAAACAAACGTACCTTTTAAACTTTATTTAAAGTTAAAAACAGTGTGTAACATATAATGGAAATTTTATATAACTAGTTTTTTAGAAGCTGTCTTTACATTTTAGCCAGATGTTTTTGAAGCTTAGCTGGTTGTTATTTTTTTCCTAAAAATAAAAATTGCTTTGACCTTTTACTTTATTGTTTTGAATTTAGTTATCATAGTGAACTTTAAGGGTATGATTTTGGTTTTTATTATTAAGTACCTCCTTCTTCTAGCCTCATAATGAAAGCCACAATCCTTAGTTCTAGAATCAAATAGAATAAATGTAACTATAATTTCACAGAAAGAGTGAACAGCAAGGTCAAGTGTTTTAAAGCCACATGGAAATTAGATTGGCACAGATTTAAGCATGCATGCATTATACTGAACTGAATAAAGTCGAATTGTGTATATAGTATATTCGTATCAACGGGTACTTTGGGGAAGCTATTCTCTTACGTAGAAATTAGCCATGATTGACTGAGTTTGCAAAGGTTATTGAATAAACAATATCATAAGACATTCTATTTAACCCAGGTCATAAATGAAATCAGTTGCAGGCTGTTCGCGTCTGTGATGTGGAAGGCACCAACTGCATTCTGCTTGTAAACACACCGATAGGAAGAAGGGGTGTACGGTGTGTGTACTATTAAGCCTGCACTTTAAAGTATCCAAAAGAAATAGAGAGGAAGGCAGGGATAGAGGTTGAAACTGACTAATGGTGTGCTGTTCATTGCCTCAAGGCACCAAATCACAGGTGACAAAAGACACCAGTTACCTTCTGGGTTCTACTTCCCGGAGGCAACAGGGCACTTTCAGAGAGAACCATCACCTGTCCTGGACAGCGAAGAGCTTTGGCACACCCAGCTCCCTGCCTCTGGGCCGCTCCTTCCCAGGACTTGCCCTGAGATGGGGGTGCTAAAGGAGGGAGGGGCCCTTTCCCAGGGAGAAATCTGAATCCACCAAGTGGCCATAACATCCTGGAGTCCTTGGGTTACAGGGTCTCTTGGAAGGAGTTTGTTGGGATAAACTTCGATGAAGTCAGGTTCCCTTTTGTTTGTGGGAAATAAAATGGAAGGTCAACCTTTCCAAAGAAAGTACGAAGGAAGTTCACATCCAACTTTCTGATTTGCCTACTTCTCGCATCAGGCTGGGAGTAAATCAGCCTTCAGTGAATTAAGTCCAGGGCAGACCCAGGTGTGTGTGCGGGGGAGGGGAGAGCAGGGCCTCCCTGCACAAAAGGCAGACACAGGGCGGAAGTTTGCTCGTGTTCAGGTTTGCTCCATTGTGATTGGACAGTATCCCAGCCAGAGGCCGTTCTGATTGGACGAGGCTCAGGTAGCAACCCAAATTGTTCCGACCTCACCTCTGGGAAAATCCTCTGCCAGTTCATGGCCCTTCAGGACACTGGGAAGTTCACAAGAAACTCGTGTGATGGTGAGAAAAGGCGGAAGAAAAGGAGGATGGGGGAGAGAATATAGCCTTTTTCTTTTCTGGATAGAAATTTAAGTGTTTTCCTCAAGCCAGAGCCAATGGCAAGAAGGTAAAGATCTTGGAGCTCACCTTGTTCGCCTCTCTCTGCCCTCACCTGGAAAGCACTTTCCTTAGCTCCAATCCTTTACTCCATAACCTAGTCTGCTTTCTGCTATTAGTTATGGTTTAAAATGTCTCCGACCCTCTTGAAGCTACGGAGGACCCATACCATGACCTTGACTCCATTACAGGTTGCATGTTGTCTAAGATTCTGTTGGACTGACCAATTAACACTGATCAATTAATGCAAACAGACCTTGCTCAGTGGTTTCAATGCTCTCCCCTCTACACCAAGCAAGACTCCAAGATAACACGAGTCCTTTATCCAAAGAAGAAGGTATTCTTCAAGCCATTCTTTTATTCCTTACTTTTTCCTGAAAGGAGAAGACTCCCAGGCCCCAGCTGTGTGTGGGTGTGTGTGGGTGTGGTCCTAGGGACTCAGCCACAGCTCTCATTGTGGGGGTGGCTACAAGACCCGCTGAGTCAGAGTTTCCTGCTGGATGACTCTTATTTCCAGGCAGAGAAGTGGGTGGGTGATTATTCTTTGCTTAAATTTCTCCAGGGAAAGAAAAGTGACTGATAATCCTGTGTGAGCTATTTCGGTTTTCTTGTAGGTCTCCAGGAAGTTCTTTTCTGTGTTTAGTCAAAATCTTTCTGCCACAAATGAAGCCAAATGACCCTGGGTTTTCTTCTTTCCAGAGATGGATCAGAGGTAGATGCCATCCTGCACTTTGTAACTGGTTATAGTAAAAATATATGGCATGTCTAGGTTGTTTAATAATATTTTATTAAAATAAATACAGTCCTAAGAATCTCATTTGAAGTCTACAGGACTTAGAGGAGAAAGAGCTGACACCTTGCTGTGAAAGTGTTTTAAATTCAAAGGGGGAAGGGAGGCATCGTGGATAACTTTTTCTTTGTGTAAGGTATGGGGTGTTCTGTTTTGTGTTGTTTGGGAGATAGGATGGATTTGTTCAGCTGGTTTGGGTGTTTGAGATGAGGGTGTGAGGGGGGATTAGGTGAGGCTTCCATGTGATGAAAGATGAGGAATATTAAAGTGTTCTCTTCCTTACCTGCCTTTATCAGGAAAAGCACGCGGTCAGATTCTAACAAGGTAGTAACCCTGACACAGACAGGAACCATATGAAATATTTATACGAGATTGTCTGTTGTGTGGAATCTGTGGAAACCAGACCACCCTTCCTATGGGTCAACTGCCAACATCCTAAAATAGCTACGAGGGCCAAAGCCTTTTCCTTATGGTATTTTCCTTTGGACGTTGTACAGAACTGTGGGAGATGGCTTCATTCTCATCATACTTCCCGTGGCCACTCCCACCCTTAATTTATTACCATCCTTTTACTTCCTCTCACAGCCTCTCACCTGTTTCAAAATAAGGAAAGAGGACAGAGGAAGGAAGGGGGTTCCTCTGCCTCCTCTGTGTGGTATCAGTAGCTCTATGCCTTCCTGGGGCCTCTAAACACCTCTCCCAAATGCTAACTGATATAGAAAATTCCATTTCCCTCCACCCAAGTTCAGATCTCCACCATAGATTTTTTTTCATTCATTTTTCTTCATTTTTGTGCAATGAACTTTATTTCTTCCACACCACCCTTCATGCACATGCCAAAAAATTTACCTGTATTTGAGAATTATAATAAAAATGTACAGCTCATCAGTGAGGACACCTCAAAAATGTGAAAACTAGTTGAGAATTTAGAGACACTCTAGTCCAACCCTCTTACTTTTTGAGTAAGAGGTCAGAAGGACAAAATTATCTACCCTAAATTAGATAAGTAATTCAAGAGGGAACCAAACCTAGAAATTATTATAGTACAAATATTTTTTGTAAGATATTCTATAGGACCTGGCACTTTCTTTCAATCACTGACCAATAAAAATAACTGTGATATGACTTTGAGGAGATATTAAAATTCTCTAATAATTAACAAGGATAAGGGCTGGGCAATCCTAGCACTCTGGGAGACTGTAATCCTAGCACTCTGGGAGGCTGAGGCGGGTGGACTGTCTTAGTTCATAGGATCGAGACCACCCTGAGCTAGAGTGAGACCTCATCTCTTAACATAGCCAGGCGTTGTAGTGGGTGCCTGTAGTCCCAGTTGCTTGGAAGGCTAAGGCAAGAGAATCACTTGAGCCGAAGAGTGTGAGGTTGCTGTGAGCTGTGGTGCCATGGCACACTACCAAGGGTAGACAAAGTGATTCTCTGTCTCACAGAAAAGAAGAAGAGGAAGAGGAAGAGGCAGAGGCTCAGGTCTACTTCAAAGTGAAAAAGAAGAAAAAAGAAGAAGCAGCAGCTCAGGAGGAGGAGGGGGAGGGGGAGGGGAGGAGGAGGAGGAGGCGGAAGAAGAAGAAGAAGAAAAAAAGGAGGAGGAGGAAGAAAAGAGGCTCAGGTCCACTTCAAAGTGAAAAAGAAGAAAGAAGAAAGAAGCAGCAGCAGCATCTCAGGTCCACTCCAAAGTGTTAGATCTATTGAAATCCAAAGGATTATTGATTGAGGGAGTTTTAGAACATTCTGAGTCTTTTCAGAGTCTTGTTGAGGCCTGGGGTTAGTTAACAATGCATAAAAATCCACCCTCCCCCAAATTATACATATTCCTACCAGTATGCCTTACGGCCTCCTGCCCACTTCATGGTCAGTGGATTATCCACCAGTGACAAAGGGTAGTCAGGTTCAAATACAGCATGTTAAAGACAAGGTATGGACTTCTCTTAGAGTTTTCATAAAATTACATGTAGACTTTGCAGAGATTCCACATGATGGGAGATACCTGTTGGTAGGTCCTTTTACTATGTAATTTTAGAATTTCAATGAGAATGTTCATGGCTACTGGTGTTTAAAATTATTCCACTAGTAGAAAAAGAGCACATACAACAATGAGGGCCAATGAGTCCATCCGATCCCCTGGCTGTATCAGGAGATGCAATGAGGTGAATTGTTCTGGGCTTCTTTCACTTTTCAAATGGCCCAGAAATTCTTGAACATAAAAATCACTGTATAAAAATGTTCAGCCAATTTAATTTTATCAGCGATCGTGGTAAGTCATAGAAGGCGTTTCGTTTTGGAGATGGTTTCCCCTTGCTGGGTATCCTTAACGTGAGGGAATCAATTTGAGTTAAATAATCATACTCTAGTCCTTATAGATAATTTAAATTACTTTTTCCCCCCAACTTATCTTCTGGCAAATCCTATATTTTCTCATTGCTTCAAATCCGTAATTCTGACTGATGGTAGTTTTTATCTTAAGGCATTTTGCCCACCTTTTTGCAGGGACATAATAGCACAGAAGAGGTGTTTAGAGGCTCCATTCTAGGAGCCAAGGTATATGGGTTCAAATCTCAGCCTCAAAATTTACTAGGGAACTCCATCAAATCATTTCACTTCTGAGTTTTTGTTCCTTCATCTATAAATGAAAACACTGAATTAGGTAAGCTATAAAGTGTCTTCTAGACCTCATGGCCATGGTGTCTCAAATAGCAAAAAACAAACAAAAGAAAAGGGGGGGGGGCAGGAGAAGGGAACAGGACAGGAGGGCTGAGATGGGCCACACTATAAATATTTAATGCCTGCATAATTGGCAGTCAGTAGCACCAGCAAAATCAAACCCTGCCTGCTGGAATCATTTTAGACTGTAGTGAGAGCATTTATTTCCTTTCCAGAACAAGATCTTATTTCATATCAAATATTACAGTTCCTTTAAAAGACTTGAATTAGTCATGAGGCAAGAATCCCAAGGTGTAATCAGGATCAGATCATAGGTCAATTACAGAGTGAATCACCATATCTAACTTCTTCTAAGATCATCTTCTGTAGCTAGCCAGGAATTCTTACCTCTTTTATTGCTCCTTTGTAGAACATCATTTTACCAGGTTTTCAAATAAAGATGAACGAACCTTCTGCAGTTGCACACTATAGTATGAGACACAGTTTAGCTAGGGGCATTTTTTCTAATCATGCAGTGCTCCAGTAAATTGTGCTCATGCATATTTATATATAAATGCTCACTTATTTTACACTGAGAAATCCATACCTAGCCATTTCTCTGGTGAATGTCTCATAAAATCAATTTTTCACATTAGCTGCTTTTCTGGCAATCCAACCCAAAATAGAAAGTTCCAATATGAAAGCAGAACTCAGGGTGGACGGTATCTAATAGGAAATCAGAATCACAGCTGTTCTGGGGAAGCCTAAGAGAGAGCTTGCCTTTGGCGGTCAAGAACAGAAAACACAGCACAATTTTGCCTGTAGCCCTGAGGCCTTTGTACCATGGAGTCCATGAGGCTCCAATTGAGAAGTTGTGACAATTAAAACAAGAATTAGAATGTGTTTCACTTGATACTGCTGACTAAACTCTCTTGGATGGGGTCTGAGTCAGGCCTGACAAAGTTAATTGTGCTTGACAGTGAGCTGGGCACAGTGAAACTCCAGCACGTGTGCTGTTAAGAATTTTCAGCAAACCATCCCTACACCTCCAGCCCTGATTACACGCTTCACAGCAGCACAGTATAACAGTGGGTATCTAGCTACACAAATCTAGCAAACATCATTCACTGAGTTCTTGTTTTGTATCAGGCAGTTGTATAGGCCCTGAGAATATTAAGTTAATCATACATAATTCTTATCCTTCCAAAGCACTTAGTTTAATCTAGGATCCAAGAAAACCTTCCTATAGCAACTGATGCCTGTAGTGAACTTTAAAACAAAGAGAAGAGTTCACCCTCTGGAAACACAGGGAATCCAAGGTGCTGGTAGAATGGGGTCTTTGGTCTTAGCGAGGAAAACACCCCTGGAAAAAGAGGAAAATTAAAAATTAAGCTGAGTGAGTCAGAACAAAGAAAAGTCAGCTCATTTACATTTAAGCTAGCCATTGTTAGCAAGCTTCCTGCGTTTTCTGAAATTCTAGCCTGTTGGGGATACAGTTTACAAATACCCCTGCTGGGTCTGTGAACACTCTGAGGAAAAACGGTCATAGAAGAGACTATGGCAAAGACTTAGAAAGATACATTAACTAGGTCATTTCCTGCCTAATAAACAGGCAAAGCAGATACCCATTGTGGAGATTTGCATTTGCCTGAGGCAGAGATCAAGGGAATAGCTCAATGCCTGAGATACGGGCAGAAGAGCTTCTATCCCTTATCACAGAGGAACATCCTCTGTGGTGATGATGGGAGAAACATTCTCCCTTCCCACTGATTCCTCAGAGATTAACTCCAGTGACTGTTTCACTGCACGGGGAACTAACGGAGGTTAATACCTCCCTAGAAATCTGTGTGTGTGACCTCAAGCAGGAGGCTCTCCCAAAACAAGGTTCACATTTCAGATTTCTCAAGGCTACCCTTAAGGTTAATAATAACAACAGGAGCTTATATGCTCAATCAGAAAAACGGCTGGCATCTTTGTTCCCTCCCTCATCTTACCCTCTGAACAAATCGACTTCAATAAAGGCAGAGTGGAGCAAACGCTCTGGCCCATTGCTGGAATCCTACAAACAGGCAGTGGACCCCTGAGCTCCCACCTTTAATTCTACTCCGGGTCTCAAGTCTCTTTCTTTACCATCGTTTCTAACTATATATTTCTTCAGTGGGTCGCTGCCAGTTTCCTACACTCTGCTCCTGGGGCAGGAGCCCAACACAAGGCAAGGTCAGAGCCTCCAAAAACTTGATCTTTGCAGGAAAAGGCAAACAGATTGTTGTGAGCAAAGCATAGGTTAGGGGTCTTTTTCTGTAAAGGGCCAGATAGTAAATACAACAGGCTTTGTGGCTGTTAGGGTGGAAACTTATGAGGTACTCATGGGTGGGCTGGAGAAAGAATTCTCACAAAGTGATTAGGATGGAAAAAAGTACAAAGTTTATTATTTTCCCAAGAAAGGAACAGAGAGAGATACACAACATATATACTGACAATTAAGTGTGTGAACTCATCATACCTCATTGCTGAATTATGGGAAGCTATGAACTGAAGCCAGCACCTCATCTACTCTTCAAAGGAATGTTGGAACTCCTTTTTTTCTTTTTGGAATGGGCATCAGAGCTCTCATTGTACAATTAAGTTTGCAAACTTTCGGCACCCGTAGCACAGTGGTTACAGAGCCAGCCACATACACTGAGGCTGGCGGGTTCGAACCTGGCCTGGGCCAGCTAAACAACAATGACAAGTGCAACAACAACAAAAAATAGCTAGGCACATTGTGTCGGGTACCTGTAGTCCCAGCTACTTAGGAGGCTGAGGCAAGAGAACTGCTTGAGCCCGAGAGTTTGAGGTTGCTGTGAGCTATGACGCCATGGCAGTCTACCATGGGTGACATAGTGGGACTCTGCCCTCCCCCCCAAAAAAAAGTTTGCCAACACATCCTAGAAAAAGTGCTTTGAAGGGAGGACTAGGCATCCTACAATTGAAGGTAGCAGTGTCCCAAGAAAACTTTATTTTCAAACCAGTGACATTTGGCCCATGAGCCCCAGTCTCTTGCACACAAGCAGAGCAAGCAGGGCCACTGGGAATGTCAGTGGCCTGTAGTGGTGAGTGGGACTCCTTTGCCTGCCTGCGCCAGCAGCCTGGCTTCATTGGAAGGCCTGAGCTGTCCATGAAGCCAAAGCCCAGAAGGTCTTAATATCTCTTGTTAAAACTTAGAAAGAAAAATCTACCCCAAGCAAAGGCACTGGCAGTGTTGTCTCTTCTTGCAGAATGCCCAGCAGTTCCTCTGAAGTCTTGCCTAAACAATTGGCAATGCAGGAGGGTCCCAGCTGGGTCTGTAAGCATCTGAGTGTCTCTTTCCAGTTCTCCCCTCAGGCCTCTGACATTTTTCTTGGCCTTCTGGGATTTTTCATGAGCTTTGTTTGAGAGCAAGGGAAGAGGACAGAGTGGGACTTCAGAAAGCCAGGGATCTCAACAGAATGCATGTGTTTTCTTCACTCACATGGAGATCTGGGAAATTACACGCATTTATGCAAATGTGTTTTCCATTTCATTACATTTCCTGTCTCCTGTATTTTCAGACTCCCACTCCAACCAAATTTGTTATAAACCCAACTGAAACTAATCTAGCTTGTTCCTCACATTGTATGACAATTTGACTGGCTCCCTGCCACACATCCAAAAGGTACACTTAAATGAAATGGTATGTGTGCTCTGTGAGCAGTTCGAGGGGAGCAGGAAGAATCTGAGAGTGCTAACACCAAGAGGAGCAGGGCAGGTTGAACCCCAACTGGGTAGGGAAAAATAAATGAGTTCTTTTGGCAATTAGGCACTCTTTCCAGAACAAAGGTTCTTAAGGCCAATGGGCTAAAGAAGGCTTACAAATCTAGTGGGGTACAACAACCTTGTCAGTGTACATTTCTGCTTTTGTAAGTTAAAAGAATTAAGTGTGTCAGCAGTATCATGAAGATTGAGATGATATCTAAAAGGTTATTGGCATGTGGTTTTCACAGTATTGCTAGAACACAAGACTGAATCATAGCCTTCCAGGGATGGAAGGAACCTCAAAGTTTATCGAGGCTAACCATTTGTTTGGCAGTGGCTACAGCTGCACCCAAGCTGGTGAGTATGCAAGAAGCCATGAACTGTCTTCCTCTTGGAAATGTTCAGTGATGATAGGAGGCTGTCCAAATTCCTCTGTGTTTGAAAAATAGAAACAAAGCTGAATAAAGTCACCAGGTAAAATAGACCCTGTGAGCACGGAAGAAGATAGTAAATTTCAGCACACAGTACTTGTGTCTTTGACTATATCATAGCTTGAGACAGCAGGGTAGCCCAGTAATCAACTTGAACTCTCTCGTTAGCTGCCCAGCTATTGCCTATAAAATATGAGCTATCACAGTGACCAGATTTCAAGGTGAATTCTATCTGCAGGAAAATCCCAAGTCTTCAACTGGAGCCAACCTGCTGTGGATAAATAGTAGAGAAGCAGGAATCTAATGGTGAAAGGAGACCCCGAAATGTCTGTAAATAGTGAGGGCTCTCTAAAAGGCTAGAAAAATGTTTATTAGAACGAAGAACTGGCTATTTCCACAGAACACAACCTTAGACCTCAAATTTATACCATGGCCATGAAAGGTGGACATTTCCCCAAATATACAAAGGGAACTCTCAGAGCTAGTCATCCAAAGTAAAACCTTCCTCAAATATCAAGGCAACTCTGACTCTTGTAAATTATAAAAAGATAAATGAATATAATTAAATTCAATGATTATGAAATAAGAAAAAATGATGGCTGGGAGAGATTTATAAATGTAACAAAACCCCACAAATCAGCTGTAAGTCAAAAGTATAATTAAATCTTGAAAGTATTAATCAACCATTGCCTTCAATATGACTATTAGTTATGGAACTATTTAGTCACCAAACTAAAAATGCTTAATGGCAAACTCCAAATGTTAAACCGCTGGTTAATCTACTTTTTAAAAAAATCTTATCAATTGTGCTTGATCAAAGAGGATAAATGAATGTTAAAATTGTAAAAGGTCAACAGAAAAACAGAATGCTCTGCTAAACAACACACCTGCTCTGAAGCGTCTGGGAGTAGAGATATGAAAAGCTTTGCACCTTGCTGAGAGGCAGTGGCCACAAGCCAGTTAGCATGAACTCTGGCCTGGTCCTTTCTGGAAACTCAGATATGGGCATTCCACTTTCACTTTGTCATACTAATTTTAGAGGTAAATAAAAAATATTGTGAAGTTAATATATCTTATTTAAGATAGGAGAAAATGATGTTGTATGAAAAAAATGAAAATATAAATACAGCATGACCTCACTTTCCTAGGGTATTTAGCGTCGTTTTCCCTCAGTAGTGGGATAATGGATGACTTTTATTTTCCTGCTTTTCTATATTCCACAAATATTACTTTAATAATTAGAAAAATACTTTTAGATATCCTGTTCTCGATAAAGCAAAATAGAGGTGATAAGCAGAAAAAGTGTTTAAGTGTGCTAGTAATTAAAAAGTAAAAATTAAAACAATTTTATATTGTTAGGTGAGTTGAAATACACTCACTAAATCCAAATATTGGCAAGGCTATGTAGGAACTGATTTGTCAGATATTGCTATTAACAATTTAAATTGATAGAATACTTTTAGAGAAGACTCTGCAATAAATAAAAATGTTGTTTGCATTTGACTAAGTAATTTTTTGTTTGTTTGTTTTGCAACTTTTGGCAGGGGCTGAGTTTGAACCCGCCACCTCTGGCATATGGGGCTGGCGCTCTACTCCTTTGAGCCACAGGCGTCACCCTGACTAAGTAATTCTAATGGTAATAATTATTCTTAAAAAATCCAAAAGAAAAAAAAATAGGCACAAACTTTTATTGTTTTTAAGAGCAAAAGAAATTGTGGAAAAATTTAAATGTAAAATAATGAATAATGTAACTTGTAACATTTAGCAATAGAATTTTAAGTACTCATTAAAATATGAATACCATATGAAAATATACAAATTATAATAATGCTTTTTTAAAAAAGAATGAAAAACATGTAAACTATGATTAAAAGGGGCAAAAATAAGTATAATGCATCTAATGACTAGAAGGAAATCAGGGCTAAATCAAAATATTTGTGTTTGAGTCATGAGACTATAAATGAAAATTTCAAAATAAAATATTTAGGGTTTTATTTTTAATGGAAATTTCCTTTAATGAAGTATTTTGCTGTGTAATTTTCTCTTCAGCAACATGAAATTATCCTACATAGAATAGGTTTTCTGTTTCCTGACATACAAACAAGGTTGTCACCTGTTCATTTGTGTCCCCCCAATCAGATAGATTAGGACTGTACACTGTTAGCACCTGTATTCTTACAATAGAGAAAAAATTAAAATTTTATGCAATTCAATCTCTCTAGAGTAAAGAGGGTTTTTTTTAAGTTTCTTTCTCAAGTATGAAAAGTTTTTCAAGAAGTTACAGAATCAAAACAGTGTGGTATTGGCATAAAGACAGACTATAGATCAATGGAATAGAAGTGAGAGTCTAGAAATAAAACCATACATCTGTATTCCACTGATTTTTGACCAGGGTGACAAGACCACTCAACCGAAAAAGAATAGTCTTTTGAATAAATGGTGCTGGGACAACTAGATAGTTACAAGTGACATTATGAAGTTGGACCCCTAACTCACATAATACACAAAAATGAAGTCAAAATGAAACAAACACCTACGTGTAAGAGTCAAAAGTATAAAACTCTTAGAAGAAAACTTTGGTGTAAATCTTTATGAGCTTGGAATAGGCAGTGGTTTCTTAGATGTGACACCAAAAGCACAAATGGAAAAGAAACAATAGATAAATATGTCTTTATCAAAATTAAAAACTTTTATGCTTCAAAGGACATCAAGAATGTAAAATGACAACTGTTTCTTGACTTAATAATTACAGGAGCGAGTTTACACCCATGGCAAAGCTGCTATTTAGAAATAAACATATCCTACAATAACTTACAAAATAATAGAAAATATTTTTAAATCGTATAAAGGACTTTTATCCAAAATGTATAGGTCACACTTCCTTAATTCAAAAAGTCCCAAATCTCCAAAATCTCTAAAACTTTTTGAGTGCCTCTGCTTTCTGATGGTTCAATGCACACAAACTTTGTTTCATGCAAAGTTTTTGTACAAAATTACCTTCAGCCTATATGGATAGCGTGAAGGAATGGCCAGGCCTATGCATAAGATACATATAAAACATAAATGAGTTTTATGTTCAGAATTGAGTCCCATCTTCAAGATATCGCATTATATGTATGCAACTATTCTGAAATCTGAAAGAAAAAAAGCAACCGCCCCCCCAAAAAAACATACAGAATCTGAAACACTTCTTGCATTTCAGATAGGGAGTAAGTCAACCTGCTCAGAGAACTATTACATTCAATAACAAAAGGATAATTAACCAAATTTTAAAATGACAGAAGAATTTGAATAGTAACTTCTCCAAGGAAGGTAACAAATGGTAATAAGCACATAAAAAAAAAATGCTCAGCACCAGGAGTCTAGGGCAATGCCAATCAGAACCTCAGCGGGATACCACTTCATTCCAACTGGATGGTAATCATAATAATAATAATGATAAAAAGTACAATAACAAGTGTTAAGGAGGATGTGGAGAAGTTGAATCCCTCCTAAGTTGTCCATGGAAATGTAAAATGGTGCAGCCTCTGCGAGAAAGTCTAAGGGTTCCTCAAAGAGTTAAACATGAAGCTACAGTTCAGACCCAGGAATTCTATTCCTCCAAATTACACCCAAGAAAACAGATAACACATGTCCACGCAAAAACGTGTACGTGAATATCTGTAACAGCATTAACTCAAAATAGCCAAAAAGTTGAAATAACCCAAATGATCGTCAGTGAGTAAACAAAATGGAAGCAAAATGCAATGAAGTCCCAATATAGGATACATTGTGATGAACCCTGAAAATGTCACACGGAGCTAAAGAAACCACTCAGAAAAATCCATGTTTGCAAACATTGCAAATCCATAGAAAAAGAAAGATTAACGAATGCTGGGGATTTGGGGGAGGGGAAATGGGGACTGACTGCTTTGGGGGTAAAAAAAATATCGTTTCTAAGTGATCAAAATGTTCTGGAATTAGACAGCAGTGATGATTGCACAACATAGTAAATATACTAAAAACCATTGAATTGTACAGTTTAAAGGCTTTAAATGGTGAGTTTTGTTATGTGAATTTTATCTCAATTTTTAAAGAAAGCTTTGTTATGGCTCAGCACCTGTAGCACAGTGGTTACAGCGCTGGTCACATACATACAAGACTGGCAGGTTCAAACCCAGCCTGGGCCAGCTAAACAACAATGACAATTGCAACAACAACAACAAAATAGCCAGACATTGTGGTGGGTGCCTGTAGTCCCATCTACTTGGGAGGCTGAGGCAAGAGAATTGCTTAAGCCCAAGACTTACAGGTTGCTGTGAGCTGTGATGCCATAGCATTCTACCGAGGATGACATAGTTAGACTCTGTCTCCAAAAAAAAATAAAAATAAAGCTTTGTTAGTGTATGAACACTGCAAGATGTGTGTTCTTTTTTTATTCATAAGAATAGGTAAGTCTCAAAACTACAGAATTTTCATCTTTGAGTATTGTATTGGAAGGTTGTTTTATTTCATCTACCTGTTTTATTTCAACCCTGACACTTCTAAAGCTGATATGCTCATACTAGTGCAGCAGAAAAGGAGACCATCCTCTGGCCCTGTGGCCAGACCATTCTTTTTGCTCAAGTGATGCAATTCTCCCACTCAGAACTCGGAATCTTTGGGGTGTGTGACAAAAACCCAGGGCCAGTTTGTATCTTATTCCCAGAAGTAGAGGCAGCATCAGGCTAAGGCAGCATCCTGCTGAGCAGGAATTATTTATTTATCAAGAGAGATAACCCAAAATGCTCACAAAGGAGTTTGAATAAAATGTATCTAGAATCACAACAAGTTGGATTTCCTAGGAGGGAAAGGCTTACACTGGGAGGCAAGGTGGTAAGGGTGGCTTGGGCTTTTGTGATAATGGGGCAGCACATGGGCTAGAGACTGCATTATCTGAGATTCCTGGCCACCCCCAGGGGCATAGAACCCCCAGGGTCTGTGTCATGTGGCCATCCAGATAGGGGGCTAGCAAGGAAGGCGGTGGGAATGAAAAGCTGGTAATGGAGTCAGCTTCTTTATTATTACACTTAACCTTCGTGTCATCCTAGTTCCCAGTTCACAGAGCTGATTCTTTGAGATCTAAAAGTACCTGCCAATGGGCTTGGCATCGAAAGTACCGTGGTTATGCCACCAGCCACATACACTGAGGCTGGCAGGTTCGAGCCCACCCTGGGTCAGCTAAACAACAATGACAACTGCAACAAAAAATAGCCGGGCATTGTAGTGGGTGCCTGTAGTCCCAGCTACTTGGGAGGCTGAGACAAGAGAGTGGCTTAAGCTCAAGAGTTTGACGTTGCTGTGAGCCGTGATGCCACGGCACTGTACCGAGGGCGACATAATGAGACTCTGTCTCAAAAAAAAAAAAGTACTTGCCAATGAATCCTTTTCATATTGTTACCCAGACTTGATTTTTAATATTAACTGTTACCAATGAATGCAGGGGGTAAAAAAAAAGCAATCACATGCCATTAATCACAGAAGAACTGTGAGCAAAATCCTCAAACAATAAAAGAGTTTGCGCAGATTTTCACAAATGTATATTCTTTCTTTGTACAGTAGGGATTATAGCAAGTCTCAGAGGTCACGATGTTTAAAGAGATCTTAAAAGGTCATTTACTTTCATCTTGGGCATCAAACGGTCATGTGGACACCTAGCATTCTAGAGCTTATGAGGCCATTTACTCCAGTCTTGGACACAAGATCATTCAGATATCTCGCCTTCTAGAGCTTGAAAAGACCCAAGAGAGTATCAAGAAAATATTTTTAAACAAATCCAACGTCATTTGCTGGTGAGGAAACTGCTGCCAAGAGCGAAGTGCTTTTCCCAGTCACATTAGGAGCTAATGGGGGATGAGAAACAGGCATCAAAACTTGTGGTCAAGGGACCCTTTTATCTTAGCTGGCAGCTTCTTGGAATTCAGTTCAAAAGGCTTTCTTATGCCTTGGTGCTAGGAAGAATAGGATCTGTCTTCACAATATATAAAGGCTTTATCTGTCTCAATGCCGCAGTGCTCTGAGGGGGCCTTGCTCATCTGTTTAGACTAATGTATTGATGAAGTCAAGGTCGTAGACTTGAGTCGGGAGCGAGCAGTCTGGTTGGCTCAGGATTCATGGCAGAGGGCTGAGATGCCGGCCAGCCATGCTGTAAAAGGGGGCCCTGGGTGAGAGTGTGTTTAGCTTGTCAGTACGTCTGTTAGGGACTCTCTCAGACCGTGCTGCAGACCAGGGCATCTGCTTTACATATACAGTCAGGAATGTTAGACCCTTGGCTTTAGAAAACAAAGAGCATCAACACTAAACAGTGAAGAACTCTTGTTTGCCAAACAAAACAGCCTTGCCCTTTAGAAAACATCCTTTCTCGTAGGGTAAATACCGGGTATTTCTCTGCTTGAGAACCTTCCTTTTCCCCTCTGCTCTTGCTCCTGACCAAGCCTGGGCTTTAAAAGAGAGAAGGGGGAGAGCCTGAGAAGATTCCATTGCCATGGGCCTCTAGTCATCAGTATCCCCTCGCCAACTTCTTATAAGTTTGGAGAGAACCAGGAGCACCAAATGAATGCATGAAAGAGAAAACAGTAAATTCAGAGCAGTGAGTGGCCTCCCTCCAGGTTGAAGGAATTAAGAGTTGGTTGGAGAAAGAACTAATCCTTGAAGAATAGGGATGTGGGCTTTTTGGGGAGAGTGCAGAGCAAGAGAGGCACCCCCATATGGGAGGGACCATTCGTAAACAGGAGCGCAGGAGAAAGTGTTCTAGGCATGCTCTGGGAAACTTGGGAAGGGCATTGAGTGAAGAGGGGGTTGACTTAGGAGAGAGGGAAGACACAAATTTGAAAATGCCGGGTTAAGGCCGTATTGTGTGGACCATAGCGACAGGTTGAGTAAGGACCGTTGTCTTCCCTCTGTAGGTTGTGGGAACTCTTTGAAGGTTTTGAGCAGAAGGGGGAAAGACAGCCAAAGCTGTATTTAGGGAAGATGAATCTGACCTTGGTGCATCGGTTCCACTGGAGCTGGGCAGCAGGGAGGTTTGCTTAGGCGAAAGTGATGAAAAGTGACCGGAAGCTGAAGGGAGGGTTGGGGAACTAATGTCTCCACCCCTGATGAGTACAGAAAGAGGAAGGAGAATTTCTTCCTGTTAGGCACTTTGCCCAGGTCCCAGATATGACTTTGCCTTAGACCAAGATACCAAAGACCACTGTCCAGTTCCGTGAGCTTAGTTCTGTCCAGGTAGCCAGCGAGCTGACACATGTGCTGACGGCTCACTCTGGATCATGCAGGGCTTGGAGACAGTATGTGCTTAATGAGTCTGCAGATACAGGATTCTGATTGGAAAGAACATGTGCTCAACAGAAAATTGTGAAGAACCCCACATGTGACATCCCCTGCCTAGTTCAGGACCTGCCAACCAGATCGGATCTGAGACCCATGAAAGGCAATTCTCCTTCGACGTGGAAAGTGGGTTGAGGACTGACAAGAAGCTGATTGCACCTGCCACCAGGCCACCAGGACTGCAAGTTCACCCTCCACCCCTCTCCCCCATCTCACAAGCTCTCACATTTGGGGCGGGGCTGGGATGGAAAGAAAGAGAAGGATGGAAGAGATATTCACATTTTATTGCAAAACCTTTTAACTAGATTACACTTAGATGCTAAAACCCTGGGTGGCAGGCCAGTCCTTGTTCATCTAGGGCTGTTGGTCAGGATATTCTTCCTGAATTAAATGTTCTGCTGAGTCCAACCAGTCATCTAAGAGATATTTTACAGAGCGAACTATGTGACTATATTGTCTATTTAGTTCATGTTAGCAAAAAGACACAAACACTCCATCATCCTGAAAATCTGGAGGAAGTCTTACTCGGAGCCTGGCATCTTATCACACATTGTGAGTAACAATCTTTTCTTCTATTCTGCTGCCACCCACCTCCAATAATGTATGGCAGGTAAATTTCCCTTGTCCCAGATTTTATAACTGCTGACTTGTTGATTCATAAACCCAAAAGGAGAAACCGGGTATCAGCCTGACAGAATTGGTAAGGAAAATACAATGAGGTAATTTGTGATGTGGTTTGTCATGCACCAGGCTCAGGAAACAGAATGCAGGGGTCCTGTGTCATAGACCCTAGAGCCCAGAAAAGCCAGCAAGTCTGAGGAGTGCTTGGCAAGCCCTGGGCCCTTGAATCCAGCAAAGTAGTGGCAGCCTGCCTCTTTCTGACTCTGTTCCCCAAATCCCTGCCATGGAGAATGTAGAAGAATCCTATGTCCACCAGGGCAAATTCTTCTCATCAACACTTTCTCCCCTCAACCTGCCACTGAGAAGTTCAAGGGCTTAGTTGGCAAGAGAACTTCTAACACGTGTGTGGATTGAGGGGCAATTACCACCTGCTTGAGCTTCTCTGGAATGTTCAAGAGGCTGGTTTCCTTTGATGAAAAACTCCATCTTCCAGGAAAGGAGCCAGGGTGGAAGGTGGGGAAGGCTGGTTTCTAGCAGAATTCCACAGAGAAAGAGGAAGACAAGTGACAGGTTTGGGGCTCTGCTACTACCAAACAGAGCTGCACCCAACCACGGGGAGCTCCAGGTTTCCCTGGCCCCGAGTCCAGGCCTAGGTTCTGAGACCGTGCTCTGGGTACAACCCTGTGCCCTCTGGAATGGCCAAGTAAGAATAGACGAGAAAAACTAAATATATGAAGCAGCTAGATACATGTGCTCCTTAAAAAAAAATCTTTGCAGGGCAAAAAAAGTGAATCTTGGTGACTCCTTTCCTAAGGGGGATTATCAGGGAATGTCCTAGGCATAGATCAAAGAAAGAACTGTGTGTGTGAGTCTGTTGTACGGCATGGCCGTTATATTACAGGTCCACAGTCGGCATACTCTGGCCCTCGGGGTTGAGGTAGGGATCAAGGGAAGGTCATTTCACAAGGCTTTATATCCTGCCCTGCCCCAAGCAGAACAGCTATCTGGGCCCTCCCTGCCATTGAGACCCAGTAAAATTATGAAGGAGCCTGGGAAATTGTGCCCCAGAAAAATGACTCTTTGGAATACTGAGTATTTTGAATGAAAGGTCCTTAGAGGTCAACAGGCCTTGGAAGGGGGTTTCCCTCTATCAGCATAAACCAGATGCACCCATCAAAAGAACAATTGACTTCCCTTCCCCTCCCTGGTATCTCAATATATTGCAGGAAAGGAGATCAGGAAGGTAACCAGATCTGGTCCAGATCATTGTAAATGTGCTACCTGTCTCTCGGCTTAAGTTACAAGTGAGTCTGTTTCATCCCATGCATTCATTCTCCCAATCATCTAGTCATCGCCCTACTCTCTAGGAACCATTTATTACAACTAAACAGAATTATCTATATTCTTCATACCCCCCTCCCATCTAAGAAGAGGCCATATAAATTTCTGGACCCCACGGGGATATTGGATAATCACTCTATGATTCTTCCCATGCACACAGTAAATAAATCTTTGTCTTATTATGTGCCTTAATGGTGAGTTGATCTTTCAGTGAACTTTTGGGAGAAAGGGCAAGTTTCCCCTCATCGTTACAATTACCAGGGTAAGGAGTTTTCAATCCGAAAGCCTTCAACATTGCAAAGCCCTCTCAAGATGCTTGCAGACCCCAGAGGGCTAATATCATTCCTGTTCTCTCTGCTGAGTGAGACTTTGCCTCTTAGAATTGTGATGCAGTTTGTCATGCACCAGGCTCAGGCAACAGAATGCAGGGGTCATGTGTCACAGACCCCAGAGCCCAGGAAGGCCAGCAAGGCTGAGGAGTGTGCAGCAAGCCCTGGACCCTTGAATCCAGCGAAGTAGTGGCAGCCTGCCTCTTTCTGACTCTGTTCCCCAGATCCCTGCCATGCAGAATCTAGAAGAATCCTATATCCACCGGGGCAAATTCTTCTCATCAGCACTTTCTCCCCTCAACCTGCCACTGAGAAGTTCAAGGGCTTAGCTGGCAAGAGCACTTCTTTTTTACAATGTGCACAAAGCTAAAAATAAAAAAAAACAAAAAACAAAAAAACAGAATGAGAGTTGCTTGTAAGGATAGTAGACTTTAAGAAAGAGCTGGAAGCTACAAGGGAGGAGTCATAGTGTACCCAACATGACAAGGAATCCTACAAATTTACATCAGACATTCTTGTTCTCCAACACACTCTTTCTGTTGCTGGGAGCTGCCCTCTTGTCCTTTACTGAGAAACAGTCAAATATGTCCCTTCCTACCTGCAATTCTTCTTTTCTCTGCCTTCCTATCCTCTCCCTTTCTTTCACTACATCACCCACGTAGGAACAAATCTCTTCCTGGGCCCCTGGAGTTTCCTCAGCTAACTTGAGCCATTTCCTAGACATTTTTCCAAATAAAGATACAGTGGATTCTTGTTATTCTCAGAAATTGTGTTTTATAAAATCATGATAAACCCTGAATGAGTGAGTTTACCAAACCATTGCTCCTACGGGAAGTAAAAGGTTAGGTTTCTACAAATCTGTGGTCATGACATTTTTGTTACCGGATTGATACATAACGCATTTATGTGTGTTTCTGTTGAAAGGTGCCTTATTTAATGTATATTATTGGCTCATTAGCATTTAATTCATGTGCCTGAATCAAGCTTCTCTGACACAGGGATTCTCTGCCCCCATCACACCCTTCTTGCACTTAGCAACACTAGATAGCACTTTAGCACTATTCTAGAGGCCATTTTAAATATTAAAATTACCAATACTCAAGTTTGGTGCCCATAGCAATGGTTATGGTGCCAGGCACATACATCAAGGGTGGCAGGTTCCAACCCAGCCTGGGCCATCTAAACAACTGCAACAAAAAAATAGCCAGGCGTTGTGACCGGTACCTGTAGTCCCGGCTACTTGGTTGGCTGAGGCAAGAGAATCACTCAAGCCCAAGAGTTTGAGGTTGCTGTGAGCTATGACACCACAGCACTCTACTGAGGGCGACATAATGAGACACTGTCTCAAAAAAAAAAAAAAAATTACCAATATACAATATAAAAGTGCAAAAAAAAAAAAAAGGTGCTCACCAGATGACAGAAAGGACACTTTTCCTGCATGAAAGCTGAATCAAGAAGGCAGAGTGTTGCCTTGTTCACAGTCACCTGGGAACATGGGCATCAGTTGACTTAATTTTTTTTCATGGATGTCTGCAGATGCTCATAAAAGCACTGCAAGTATTGATTTGGGGATTACGAATAAATTTTAGCAAGTAGGTGAGTTCACAAACATGAAGTTAGCAAGTAATTAGGATCAATTATATATCCTTTTCATAAGAAGCATAATGGTGCCAAATGTTAACAGTTCCTTTTTTCATTTTGTCACATATGTATTGGCTTTTGCATATGATTTTATTTAAAAACTTTATTGCTGGTTGAAAAGAATTTGAAAACCATGGCTTTGGGAAACCTGACCCATGGTTCCCTGAGGTTATAACTATCAGTCTCATATAGGGGACCTTTCGAAGCATGTCAGCCAGTGTGCATGTTATATTTACAAGATGGGGAAGTTTCCCCACGAGAGGAGTCCACAGGTAAAAATGGAGCAGCTAAGCAAGATCCTAAGAATATAACTTTCCCTATCCTTAAGCCTTAGATACATACCTCAGACCTTTCAGAGTTTCCAAGAATATCTTGACATTATTACTAAACCATGGGAACGTCCTGTTGTTGCAATTAAAAGACAAAAACTACCAATATAATGAACTTGGGTGTTCATGTTGAAAAACAGAACCCATTTCTTCTGCAAAGTTTAGCCTGATGCTCCAGGATCAGCGCTGGGTGAAATGCATTAACTCAAACTGATGAAAGGTTTACTGCAGGAGATTTTGTTTTTGGAGATTCACCAAGATTCCCAGGTATGCTGCCATGGAGTGCATTCACAGCTCCTTCTGTTTGCTTTCTGCTGTTAGGCATAATTTAGGGATTGGGGGGTTGGGGGGGAGTACATGTTATTTTCATGTTCGTTATTTGAACAGCATTTACGAGCCTCAGGCCTTTGTAGTCCACAGATCATGGTTCTTGGCTGTGGAAACCTGAGACTGCTGGTCCTCCAGCAACCAACCACGAGCATGTGCGGCAGTCATAGTGACAGATGGCATTTCCATCACTTGGCTTGCACCTTCCTCCTCTGTCACTGCTGCTCTGACAAGAGCAAGTTCCATTTGCTCTGTTATTACATAAGGGTAGAAGGCTAGTTTGCAAAGCTAGTGAAAGCAGCCTTGAGGTCATGGGTTGTTGATCAGAGTATAGTTTTGCTAATTTAAGATAATGATTTGATAGTGTTTTTAGTTCATATAAGAAAAATTATCCAAAATTTTAAAAATAAAGTATAAGGGAAGCAAAATACCTTCTTTTTTTGCTGGGGGTTGGAGGGTAGGACCTCAGACTTGAATTGACATAGATCAGTAAGAGAAGAACAAATTTATTTAAATGAATCTTCCATGACATGGGAGTTTTCATAAGGAAATGAAGACCTAAAACACAAATAGAGTAGAGTGCTTACATGCCGAACAAGACAAAGAGGAGTAAATTGTAAAAATGTGACAAGGCCAAGAGGCTTGGGCTAGGATAGTTAATTGGGTGGAGAAGAGGCTACGAAGGTAAGGTTTAGTCTAACAAGGTTTGTTTGTACAGATTTCTCTTGGCCTCAATTTCCCATCCTTGATGATAAGAAGGACGCTTTCCTTTGGTATAAGAGGGCATCCTTCACATGCGAATTTCTTCTCCTGATTTTAAGAAACAGAAGGACAGAGTGGTCTTCTTGCTCCTACTCTTTTTCAAGTCCCTTTACCTCTAAATCATCAATATGCCAAAGTGTCATATATGGGGAGGGGAGGGCACATGAAGTCTTTCAAAGTAATGTAAGTCAAGAATATGTTCTCTTGTAAAATCACTAATTTCATCAATCAGAAATGGTAAAGATGAAATAACAACAGACCCCTCAGAAATTCAAAAAATCTTTAATGAATATTACAAGAAACTTTACTCTCAAAAATATGAAAATATGAAAAAAAATCAACCAATACTTGGAAGTACACCACCTACCAAGACTTAGCCAGAACAAAGTGGAAATTTTGAACAGGCCTATATCAAGTTCTGAAATAGCATCAACTATACAAAATCTCTCCCCCCCAAAAAAAACGAAAAGCCCAGGACAAGATGGCTTTACATCAGAATTCTATCAAACCTTTAAAGAAGAACTAGTACCTATATTACTAAACCTCTTCCAAAATGTAGAAAAAGAAGGAATACTACCCAATGCATTCTATGAAGCAAACATTACCTTGATCCTTAAACAAGGGAAAGATCCAACAAGAAAAGAAAATTATAGACAAATATCACTAATGAATATTGATGCAAAAATACTCAATAAGATCCTAACAAACAGAATCCAATGACACATCAAAAAAATTATACACCATGACCAAGTGGGATTTATCCAAGGGTCCCAAGGCTGATTCAATATATGTAAATCTATAAATGTAATTCAGCACATAAACATACTAAAAAAATAAGACCATATGATTCTCTCCATTGATGTAGAAAAAGCTTTTGATAATATCCAGCATCCTTCATGATTAGAACACTTAAGAAAATTGGTATAGAAGGGACATTTCTTAAACTAATAGAGGCCATCTACAGCAAACCCACGGCCAATATCGTGTTGAATGGAGTTAAATTGAAATCATTTCCACTTAGATCAGGAACCAGGCAAGGTTGCCCATTGTCTCCATTGCTCTTTAACATTGTAATGGAAGGTTTACATTGCAATTAGGGAAGAAAAGGCGATCAAAGGTACCCACATAGGGTCAGAAGAGATCAAACTTTCACTCTTCGCAGATGATATGATCGTATATCTGGAAAACACTAGGGATTCTATTACAAAATTTTTAGAAGTGATCAAGGAATACAGCAATGTCTCAGGCTACAAAATCAACACCCATAAATCTGTAGCCTTTATATATACCAACAATAACCAAGCTGAACAAACAGTCAAGGACTCTATTTCTTTCACAGTAGTGCCAAAGAAGATGAAATATTTGGGAGTA
>CAUYPK010011169.1:0-19939 GCA_963574355.1 Loris lydekkerianus
GAAAAGAATAAAAAAAATTAAAAGTAGAAAAAAATGAACAGCATCAATGTATAGAGTAAAAAATTCTCCATCGATCAGTATATACCACGACACAGTAGAATAAATATTTATTGAGATATGGAGCTACAAAAACACATGACATTAAAACGGACAGAACTTTTGAAACAACCTAAATATAACCTTTTTGGAAGGAAGGATGGAGAACCCTCAAAGAACTCCCATTTGATCCTGCAGTCCCATTACTAGGCATCTACCCAGAAGGAAAAAAATCCTTTTATCATAAGTACACTTGCACTAGACTGTTTATTGCAGCTCAATTTACAATCGCCAAAATGTGGAAATAGCCTAAATACCCACCAACCCAGGAACAGATTAACAAGCTGTGGTATATGTACACCATATACCACAAGGCTGAGACTTGACAGCCTTTGTATTAATCTGGATGGAAGTGAAACACATTATTGTTAGTAAAGCATCACAAGAATGGAGAAGCATGAATCCTATGTACTCAATTTTGATATGAGGACAATTAGTGATAATTAAGGACATGGTGTGGGTGGAGGGGAGAGCAGAGAGAGAAAGGAGGAGGAAGGGGTAGAGAAAGGAAGAGAGAGGGAAGGAGGAAGTGGGGTGGGGCCTTGGTGTGTGCCACACCCTTTGGGGGCAAGACACGATTGCAAGAGGGACTTTACCTAACAAATGCAATCAGTGTAACCTGGTTTCTTATACCCTCAATGAATCCCCAACAATTAAAAAAAAAAAAAAAGTAAGTTATGGCGAGCTATGATGTCATGACACGCTACCAAAGGTTACAAGGTGAGACTCTATCTCAAAAAAAAAAAAAGAAAGAAAAAAAATATTATCTAGTTGTGTTGGCACATTCCGATAGTCCAGCTACTTGGGAGGTAGAGGTAGGAAGACCGCTTGAGTCCAAGTCAAGGTTACAGGGAACTACAATTGTGCCACTCTACTCCAGCCTGGCAACATAGTAAAGACTCTGTTTCTCATGAGAACAGAAAAAGCGTTATAGTTAAGGGGCTCATGTTCACAAACAGAAAAACATACCTAAAAACATCCAGAGGAAGCTTGATGAGCACAATGAAGCACTGTCTATTTTGTTCCCTGTTATAACCCTAGTATCTAGAATCATGTCTGGCATATATATTTGTAGAAAACAATGAGTGAATGACTAATTTAGACCAGTTAGACCAGTGGATCTCAAGTATGGTTTGCGGAGAATCAGTACTACCTGGGAATATGTTAGAAATGTAAATTCTGGCTTTTGGCCAGAGACATCATCTTCCAGTAATTCACCAAAATGATAAACACAAAGGGAAAGAGGAGAGGCACCCGATACACGTTCTCTTGGCTTTTTAGAAAACATGGAGTTGTTCCTTTGGCCACATATATGTGAATGTACAAGAAAGGTGATATTGTATACACCAAGGGAATGGGTACTTTTCAAAAAGGCATGCCACACAGATGTTACCATAGCAAAACTGGAAGAGTCTTCAATATTACCCAGCATGCTGTTGGCATTGTTGTAAACAAACAAGTTAAGGGCAAGATCGTTGCCAAGAAAATTAATGTTCATATTGAGCATATTAAGCACTCTAAGAGCCGAGATAGTTTCCTGAAACGTGTGAAGGAAAATGATCAGAAAAAGAAGGAAGCCAAAGAGAAAGGTACCTGGGTTCAACTGAAGCACCAGCCTGTGAAACCCAGAGAAGCCCACTTTGTGAGAACGTAAAGGAGCCTGAGCTTCTGGAACCCATTCCCTATGAATTCATGGCATAATAAGCATAAAACGCAGCACACAAGAGTACCAGTGGACCCATGTTTTTAGGTGCAAGAACCTATTTATTCCTCGTGAGCTCATGGCATAACAAGTGTACAGCGTAGCACACAGGATAACCAAAAGCCCCCATGTAACAGTGATACAAGGTGCTGGAACTTATTTCCCATGAATTCAAAAGTCAATCAACACTTTGTCACATTCAATGGCAAGGTACCTCCCTGAGTCACTGGAACCTCTTCCCTATGAATTGATGGCATGGTAGATACAAATAATAGTGTAAAAATGTTTCTTGTTCATTCATTACAAGTGTGATTTTTTTTCCCCAAAGAAGTATTAAAGCAAATTTTAATGTGTCCTAAAAAAAAAAAAAAAAAAGAAAGAAATGTAAATTCTGGATCTAGAATGGTTTCTAGATCAAATGAGGCAGAAACTGGGCGTGGAGCCCAGAAATCAGTGTTTTAACAAGCCTTTCAGGTGATTTTGATGCCTTCAGTTGAACCTATAGTTAAACTTCCATGAATCTGTAGCACACTAAGCAGTAACTAAGTAGTAAGGTTTTCAGATTTACTGTTGAGATTTTTTTTTTTAATTAAAAAACATAACAAAAAAACCTAGAGGTTTCCAGTTAAACATGATAGATTTTATATATATACACATAGGTCACTAGGAAAGTTTAGAGACAGACTGTGTTATGGCCCACTGTTTCACTTCCAAGAATAATAGTGTCATTTCTGTTTCACCTGTGCCAAGTTTCAACTTGCTCAGCTTGTCAGTGTTGCTGGGACGACTTCATTTGGTTTTGTCCACGTGGATTTTTACATTTCCTAATTTCTGTGTGTCTCAAAACTTTCATAATGACTCATGCATAAGCATTTCTATTCTCAAAGACAGTTAAGAGACAGTGAAAGAATAAACAAAACTTTTAAATCCACATTATTTTTTCCCAAATTAAAGCTTTTTTTTTTTTTTTTTTTCTTTTTCAAAACTAAATTTTTGAGGGCTAAATCCGGGATAGCTGTAGTATAAATGTGAACCTCCTATGATATCCTCAGAAAAATAAAAATAGAAAAAATAAAACTGTACAAAACCTCACATTAGTGTAACTACAAAGCAGCATATCTCCAAACTTAAAATTACAAGTGAGTAGACAAATGCCAGATTCTCATGCTGTATTTGTCTTTTAAAGAACAAGAGGAATCTGAGAAAAATTGAGCTGAAGGGAGGAGTAGTGCCAGATATAAGAATGATGTAACTGACGAAGTCCATCCCATGTGTGAAAATACTTAGTCTATAACTAGAAGTTATAGCACAGTATACAATACAAGGAGGGGGCTCAAGAGTATGTTATGAAGAGGCAATCTTGGAAAGATAATACAACAGGAGGAAGAGAACAGTTTTTAAAGGAGAGAACCTTTTTGGAAACCGTGTGATGATGAAGAAATGAAAGACGGAAAAATTTAGGATGATACAATTCATAAGAAAATAGAAAAACCGAAGACCATACACTTGTTCTTCCTCTACCATCTTCCCCCTCCTCAAAAGCCACCATAAAAAACAGCACATGTTGCTCACTGCTAAAGCACTGCAAGCTGCATTTCACATAATGCAAAACCACCAATGGTCTTCATTTATATAAAAATACTATAAGAGAAAAAAATAAAACACCATAAAACTCCTGAGAGAAATAGAGGAAAAAGACGAAAATCTTATCAAAAATGAAGATTAAATTACAAGGCATCCAAGGAAAAAGATTTGAATCAAAACTTACTAAAGGATGCTAAAACAAAGTAGATAAAGAAGATCCAATTTACATGTAATTAGAGTTTGCGAAGCAATAAATAAATAATGGAACAGAATATTAAGAATAAAATCCATGAAAACTTTCTGGAAACAAAAGATCTGAATCCCTTATATTAAAAGGGTCCATTTAGTATCAGGGAAATCATACCCAAAAACTAACTCTGAAAGATATAGAAAAAAATCACCACGTCCTTCAGGAAAAATTATCAAATAATTCACAAGGCAAATGAATCAGATTGGCATTCATTCTCTCAAAAACAACATATATAGCTAGGCAATGAAGGAGTAACATTTTCAAAAAAAATAAGAAAAGAAAGTGTAAACAACATGTAAAATCTAGCCAAATTGTCCTTCGCATATAGAAAAACTGTTGAATAGGGCTCAGAGAATATTGTACACACAAGCTCTTCCTGAGCAAGATGCAAATAAAAATGTGAAAATATGAGAAAGGGAAAGAAGAACATAGTGTAAAGAACAGGTGAGAGTTAAAGGCTATTATTAAAAACTAAAGGATTGCTCTGGACTGGACACAGTGGCTCACACCTATAATCCTAGCACTTTGGGAGGCCAAGGTGAGTAGATCCCCTAAGCTCAGCTCCGTCTGTACTAAAAATAGAAAAACTAGTCAGATGTTGTGGCAGCCCCTATAGCTTCAGCTACTTGGGAGACCAAGGCAACAGGATTGCTCAAACCCAAGAGTTTGAGGTTGCTGTGAGGTAGGCACTCTACCTAGGGCAACAGAGTAAGACTGTCTCAAAAAACAAGGAAACAAACAAACAAAGCAAAAATACTCCCTAAAAACCCAATAGGTAAGAGGCTAAGTAAGAAAACAGGATGGGAAGGCAAGTACAGGATATTATAAAAGGCACACACAAAAAGGTAAAAATTAGGCTTGGTGCCTGTAACTCTCAATGGTTAGGGCGCCGGCCACATACACCCGGGTTGATGGGTTTGAACCTGGCCCAGGCGTGCTAAACAAGAAAAATAACAATAACAACAACAACAACAACAACAACAACAACAACAACAAAAATAGCTGGGTGTTGTGGCAGGAGCCTGTAGTCCCAGCTACGTGGGAGGCTGAGGCAAGAGAATCCCTTAAGCCCAAGAGTTGGAGGTTGCTGTAAGCTGTGATGCCATAGCACTCTACTGAGGGCAAAATAGTGAGACTCTGTTTTAAACAAAGGTAAAAACTAGAAAAAACCCCCAAACATTCCTAAATAACAAAAGTCCTAAATAATGAAAATACAGAAATCAAAAACACTCACAGCATAATATATACTTAGTATCTATAATATAAAATAATGTAACTCTTGAAAATAAGCATATCAAATTTACCAATACATAGAAATGGACTTAAATTTTATCTATTTAAAAAAATTAAATTTGATTCATGAAGCAAGATCCAACTATATGTTGTATATAAGAGACATAAAGGGCTCTGTACCTGTAGCTCAATGGTTAGGGCACTGGCTATATACACCTGGGCTGGCAGGTTCAAACCTGGCCCGGGCCTGCTAAACAACGACAACTACAACAACAACGAAAAATAGCTGGGCTTTGTGGCATGCGCCTGTAGTCCCAGCTACTCGGGAGGCTGAGGCAAGAAAATTGCTTAAACCCAAGAGTTTGAGGTTGCTATGAGCTATGACGCTATAGCACTCAACCGAAGGCGACATAATGAGACTCTGTCTCAAAAAAAAAAAAAAAAAAAAAGACAGGTTCAGGGCCTATGGCTCAAGTGGCTAAGGCGCTAGCCACATACACCTGAGCTGGCAGGTTCGAATCCTGCCCGGGCCTGCCAAACAACAATGATGGCTGCAACCAAAAAGTAGCTGGCATTGTAGCAGGGGCCTATAGTCCCAGCTACTTGGGAGGCTAAGACAGAAGAATCTCTTGAGCCCAAGAGTTAGAGGTTGCTGTGAGCTGTGATGCTACAGCACTCTACCCAGAGTGACAGCTTGAGGCTCTGTCTCAAAAAAAAAAAAAAAAAAAAAAAGACAAAGAAAAAATGATTCAGAAAAGCTAAAAATAAATAAATGGACAAAAGGTATACTAAGCAAATTTAAATAGTAATAAAGCAAGGGTACTGATACAGATTTCACAAATAGGATTCAAGCCATAAAGAAGGAAACATGGCAAAAGAAAAAAAATTTTTTTTTTGGAGACTGAGTCTCACTATGTTGCCCTGGGAAGAGTGCTGTGACATCACAGCTCCCAGCATCCTCAAACTTTTGCGTTTAAGCGATTCTCTTGCCTTAGCCTTCCAAGTAGCTGGAACTGCAGGCGCCCGCCATAACGCCCAGCTATGTTTTGGTTGCAGTTGTCATTGTTGTTTAGCAGGCTCAGGCCGGGCTCAAACCCACCACCTTCAGTGTATGTGGCTGGCGCCCTACTCACTGAGATACTGGTGCCATGCCAGAGAGAAACTATTTTTAATGTTAAAAGTCTCAATTCACAAAGAACAATCATAACTGTGTACCAAACAACATAGCCTTTATAAAGTAAAACTTCTATTGACTACCTAAAGGACTGTAACAAACTGGTCAATGTAGGAGGTGGTCAACTTAGGGAGCTAGGCCTGCTGTACTAACACGTACATGTGGTGCACGGCCAGCCTATGCAAATAATATCAACTTAAGGAGGTGGTCAATTATGAAGGTTTTACTGTATATGAGATTTTCAAAGATATAAATTGAGATGCACTAATAATATGAGATAAACATGCCACTTAGTATAAGACAGGAAAAAAAAATAAAGATACAAAAGGCCTAATAATATAATGAGATAGATTTAGGAATATATGTATCTAGCTTTATAACCAATAATATTAGCATGTATATCCTCATCAAGTACATATGGAAAATTCATAAAAAATCAATATTACATCACAAAAAAATCTTCAGTAAGTTCCATAAATAGAACTATTACAATAACACTGTTTCATTACAAGGTACTAAAACCAAAAATTACTAACCAGAATTAAAATCCAACTATAACAGGCCTTTTTTCTCTGAAAAACCCTTTCATTAAACAACTATTGGGTAGAAGGTGAAATACAAATAAAATTAAAGAATTCATTAAAAAGTAATCATAGTAGGTTTGGTGCCTGTAGCTCAGTGGGCAGGGCATCAGCCATGTACACCAGGGCTGGCGGGTTCGAATCCACCCCGAGCCTGCCAAACAACAATGACAACTACAACCAAAAAGTGGCTGGGCATTGTGGCGGGTGCCTGTCATCCCAGCTACTTGGGAGGCTGAGACAAGAGAATCGCTTAAGCCCAAGAGTAGAGGTTGCTGTGAGCTGTGACAACACAGCACGCTACCGGGGCGACATAGTTAGACCCTGCCTCAAAAAAAAAAGTAATCATAGTAAAAATGCTATTTTTCTGAATCTGTGGGACATAACTAAAATGATGAATCAGAAGAAAATTACCTTTTATCAAAATAAGAGTAAAAAGAAATGAATAAAATTCCTAGCTAAAAGGCAAAAAACAGAACAAAGTAAATGAACAGAAGCACAAGAAAAGAAATAAATGCAAAATAATGAAGTAGAGAATATAAGACTTAGATCCAAGTCATCTTGGAGTTTCTTTTTAAGTTAAAACATATAAACTAAGAGCCAGCAAACTTACTTACGAGAAAAGGAAACAAAAGGGCTGGGCATGGTGGCTCATGCCTCTTAAGTCTACCACTCTGGGAGGCAGAGGTGGGTGAACGGCTTGAGCTGATAGGTTCGAGACCAGCTTGACCTTGTCTCTAAAAATAGCCAGGTGTTTCGGCAGGTGCCTGTAGTCCCAGCTACTTGGGACTTGTCAAAAAAAAGGAAGCAAAAATAAGAAAGAACCAGGGGAAAATAACATTGAAATAAAATAAGTATTTTTTTTTTTTTAGAAACAGAGTCTCACTTTGTCGCCCTTGGTAGAGTGCTATGGCATCACAGCTCACAGCAACCTCCAGCTCTTGGGCTTAGGTGATTGTCTTGCCTCAGCCTCCCAGTAGCTGGGACTACAGGCACCCACCACAACACCTGGCTATTTTTTGTTGCAGTTTGGTGAGGGCTGGGTTCGAACCCGCCACACTTGGTCAGCACCCTACTCACTGAACCCCAGGTGTTGCCCGAGGTAGAAGAAAATTTTAAGAGACTATTTTGTAGACTTCTGATAACTTTGAGAGCATACATGAAATGTATCATTTCCTAGGGAAAAAAAGCTTAACAAGATTGCCGTCATTAATGATAGGTGGTTTAAACAGACTTGAATCCATAGTGGAAAAAAGAAAATGTGATCCAGGAAATCTCTCCCTGACTCCTCCCCCCTCCAAAAAGCATCAGCTCATATGATTTTTCTGGGAATACTAGAAACCTTTCTAAAGCATTCTAACTGATCAGCATATTGTCCCAAAGCAGTAAAAATGAAGGAGAATTTCCTAAATCTTTTACTAAAGCAACCATAACATTGACAGCTAAAACCTGATAAAAAGACAATATAAAAAGGAAAAATACAGGCTGCTATCATTCTGTGCTTCCTGACCTACATCCTCTTAAGTGACTCTGCTGCTTGTGTGTATATGGTAAGAGTGAATGTCTAGTTGACATTGTGTATATGGTAAGAGTGAATGTCTAAGAAGACTCTTGGTGGGCATCAGACTGCTCAGTAAACAGGCATTGTTGTTATTTTTCTAAATACTGTTGCTTTTATAGAAATTAAAACTGAATAAAGCCAATGGCAATATAAATTTGTGTTTTAGCACATATATGCTACTATATTACTTGATCTTTGTGATATTGACTTATATAAAATTATAATTTTTTGCTGATTTATTAATCTTATAAAAATAAATTCAATATTTACCGAATGCCAACCATATGCCAAGAAAAAAAGCCGTTCTTAAAACTTTGAAAATCAGACTTTTCATAATCAAATGCAGAAGTTGGCAAATGTTTCTCTGAAAGGTCACATAACAAATATTTTACGTCATGCAGGCCATATAATCTCGAGTGTAACTATACAACTCTGCTGTGGTAGGTGGACATCCGCCACAAATATTAACACATAAGTGAATGAGTGTGGCTATGTGTCAATAAAACTTTATTTATGGACACTGAAATTTGAATTTCAGATAATTTTCATGTCACAAAATATTCTTTTGCTTCTTTTCAATAATTTTAAAATATAAAACCCATTCTTAATTCAAAAGACTTGTAAAAATGGCAATGGATCAAATTTGGCCTATAGGCTGTGGTTTACCAACTCCTGATCTAATGAAAACCAGGAACCCTATCCATATTGACAAACATATGTACAAGTATCCAAAAACTTGCATCCAATTTCTGGAAGCTGGGTTATATGTGAAATTCAGAGTATTTGCTTTCTCACATCTTCTTTAATTCTAAAACTCTACATTAACCTTCAAACTCATTCTAATTAGACTTCACAAGGTAGTCAATGCTCCAATGATCTAAATTCACCAAAGACAGCTTTAACAAGAACTTGTCTCCCACATACAGTGAATTTTTACTTACTTTCTGCCCTTTGTCTTTTTATTCATTTATTTATTTATTTATTTATTTATTTTCCTTTCTCTTTTGAAGAAATTTCAGGTTAAGGAGTTAGCATATTCCACCTTTTGATTTCTAAATTATTTAAAGAGTCTTCTAACTTGTCTGTTTCTATCAACTATCCCATATGATGTGCTTGTATCAGTCTTCCTAACACAAAGTATGAATATCTTAGCTAAAAAACTTCTACTTACTATCCCCTGTTTTTTAAAAAAATTAATTAATTTTTTTTTGCTACTGCTTTAAAAAACTTAGCAAGAAAGGCAAAAACTGGGGTGGAGAAGGTGGCTCATGCCTGTAATCCTAGCAGTCTGGGAGGCTGAGGCCAGAGGACCTCTTGAGCTCAGGAGTTCAAGACAAGCCTGAGCAAAAGGAAAACTCTGTTCTCTGCTAAAAATAGAAAACTTTTCAAAGTGCAGTGTAGTACACCTATAGTCCCAGTTAGCTGGGAGGCTTGGGCCCAGGGGTCTGAGATTACAGAGAGCTCCGATGATGCTACTAATTTCCACCCTAGGCAACAGAGCAAGACTGTCTCAAAGAAAAAAAGAAATGAAAAAATGTTTCTGTGCCTAGAACGCCTGTTGGCATTTATTAATACTTGTGAATTAAAAATTCCTGTATCATTAAAAAGAAATACAAAAATTCCTATATTGAACATTCATTTAATGAAGTAGCAAAAACATAATGAGAGAAATAGAAAAATATTTTTTACATAAAATATTACATACCCCAAACAAGAATGGTACTTACTTTTACCAATATATCTTTTACAACTTGATTGCTATCATTATGAACGCTGATATAACTGGAAAACGTCTCTCCCAAAAATATATTCCTGTGAAATAAAATAAGTTTTTTGGTAGAAATCATTCAGATTTCATCATAAATATCCGTTAAATATTCTGTTTGAGTATCTGTTTGAGAATCACTAAGAACTTTAAATGGAAAAAAGTTTACTAAAAGATAGAGATTAGGTGAAACGCTGCTTTAACATTCTTTGTTAACAGTGGGCTGCTCATTCATTACCTGGTATAATGGTAAAATACAAACATAGGGCATGGTGGCTGTAATCCTAGCCCTCTGGGAGGCAGAGGCAGGCAGACCATTTGAGCTCAGGAGTTAAAAGACCAGCCTGAGCAAGAGCAAGACCCTGTCTCTAAAAAAAATAACCAGGCATTGTGGTGGGCGCCTGTAGTCTCAGCTACTCAGAAGGCTTGAACTGAAGGGTTTGAGGTTGCTGTCAGCTATGATGCGACATCACTATACCTGGAGTGACAGAGTAAGACTCTGTATCAATTAAAAAAAAAAATTACAAATGTAGTACTGCTGCACAAAATGCCAGTACCTAGAAATAACAGTCACTAAAATTAGATCCATACTAAGAGTCTTAAGATCTGAATCTGAATAGTTGAAACAAGTCAAGTTTCCGGTTTAAAGTAATGTATGCCCTGTACATAGGAGAGAGCCAAGTTACTGATCTTAGAGTATTTTTTACTAATTTATTTTATTTCCTAAAGAATTCTCATAAATGTCACTTTACTTTATATATTTTAATATTTTTCATACTTTTTTTTTTGACACAGAGTCTCATTTTGTCACCCTCAGTAGAGTGCTGTAGCGTCACAGCTCACAGCAACCTCAAATTCTTGGGCTCAAATGATTCTCTTGCCTCAGCCTCCCAAGTAGCTGGGATTTCAGGGACCCACCACATGCCCAGTTATTTTGTTGTTGTCGTTGGTGGTGAAGTTGTCATTGTTGTTTTCGCAGACTGGGGCCGGGTTCAAACCCACCACCCTTGGTATATGTGGCCAGTGCCCTACCCACTGAGCTACTTTTCATACTTTTTTTTTTTTTGTAGAGACAGAGTCTCACTTTATCACCCTCGGTAGAGTTCCGTGGCATCACACAGCTCACAGCAACCTCCAATTCCTGGGCTTAGGCAATTCTCTTGCCTCAGCCTCTCAAGTAACTGGGACTACAGGTGCCCACCACAATGCTCAGCTATTGTTTCGTTGCAATTTGGCCAGGGCTGGGTTTGAACACGCCACCATTGTTATATGGGGCTGGCACCTTACCCACTTAGCCATAGGTGCCGCCCCACTTTTCATACTTTTTAAATAAATATATTTCCAAGTTTTCCAAGACACTAGTTAATGTCTTTGCATTCTGTAAATCTTTTTTTTAAAAACCTAAAAAAATTCCTTTTTTGTCTCAAATTCTCTCAGCTGCAAACAGAGTAGATCACAAATTTAAAGGTGAAACTAGAGGCTTCTACCTAGAATAAGGGAATAACTAAAGATAAGAGAAGAGAGAAAAAAACCCAAAAAGAGTAAGAGAAGAAATAAAAAAAAAGAGAGTCTTCAATTAACTCAAAAGTTTGATAACTCAAGTTGGAAGAGGGCTATATATAAGGCTGAATAATTAAAAACTGTACCTGAAAAAGACATTTAGATCAAATTAGTTAAAAGGAACACATTGCCATTGAAAAATATAAGATCTTAAGAAGAAAGTTAAAATTCTATCATCCTAGAAATCACTATTAACATTATAGTTTAGTATTTTTTTAAAAATAAAAGGTAAAATCACATAACATAATTTTATAACTTTTTTTGCCACTCAAATGAAGTATGAACATTTTCCTATTCCATAGTTATTTTTTGAAAACATGATTCATAATGGCTTTAATGTATTTCATTTCTTATGTAAATATATCACTCTTACCCAAAATTTTGTGGTAAAGTCAACATTTCTCCCAACATTAAAATTTCTGCACCATTTACAGTTGAAGGATCATCTCTCATCAGTTGGTTGAAGAGATCTCCTGCAGCAAAAAAAAAAAACAAACAAAATTCTAACATCTATCTTTTAAGTTTTACTTAAATAAAATAGTGGTGGGGGGACATTTTATAAAATAATCTTGACAAATATTATATTTTACAAAAACCAATCTCTAGATTTTAACACAAGGCATGTCAAAAATTTCTGATCTCATAAACACCTTAAAAACAAAAATCTCAGTCATGAGATATAACTATACTCATACTATACTATAGAAAATCCTGATAATTCTAAATAAAGGGAACACTAATATATACATTGATGGAACATGAGGATAAAAGCAATTTTAAGTCTATCTTTAGTTAAACTAAAAATCTTGTGTTGCCACAGGATAGGAACAGGAATTCGACTTGTAGATTCTAAAAGGCCAGTTACTAAGTCACTATTCACATGGTACAAAAATAGGTAACAAAGAATCTAGCAAAGAGTTAGGGTAAGATTGGCATGGTTAGGCTTATTCCAAGGGACTGTAGGCAACCCTTGTAACTTTTCCCCTTTTCCCTAAGTGCAAATAGAGCATGTGCCATACCAGGTAAGTCTTTCTCTTCACATGTTACTGGAATATTGGTGAATAAAGTAGGTTTAGTCAACCGCATCACTGTGGATTAAAAAAGGAACAAAACATTAATATTGCATTGGGCTAACAATCTCAAATGCAGAATGTAGTATCAATCAATTTTATACTAAACATAAAACATAAATACTTCCTAAACTATTAAACACGTCCTAAGATTATCACACATCAGTGATTTATTAAAAGTGTTAATAGGTAACAAAAAGAATTTTCTGTATAAGAATAAGGAGGATTGGGCGGCACCTGTGGCTCAAAGGGGTAGGGTGCTGGCCCCATATGCCGGAGGTGGTGGGTTCAAACCCAGCCCTGGCCAAAAACTGCAAAAAAAAAAAAAAAAAAAAGAATAAGGAGGATCACTTTGCTTTTATTTACAACCTATGAATTAGAAAGAATACTAATACTGTATAATACATATTCATTATGGGAAAACTGGAAAATAAAAGAATTTTAAAGCTTAAGTAATCTTAGGAGCATAGGCTTTAGAAAAATTCTGAGTATCTTCATTGTAAATAGTATCAACAAAATTATTAACCAATTTTAGCCTGGTAGGAAAACTAGTTTAAATGCATGATCTTGAATATGAAACAATAATTTTATGCCAAAAAGACCTTTTTCTTTTAAACTTTTTTTTTTTGAGACAGTCTTACTTTGTCACCCTTGGTAGAGTGCAGTGGCATCACAGCTCACAGTAATCTCAAACTCTCGGGCCCAAGTGATTCTCTTGCCTCAGCCTCTCTGGTAGCTAGGACTACAGGTTCCCACTACAACGCCCGGCTATTTTTTTAGAGGGTCTTGCTCTCACTCAGGTTGGTTTAGGCATGAGCCACTGAGCCCTGCCCAAAAGGATCTTTGTAAACTTTCTCTCTCAATTATAAGCACTGGTCACTGAAAGTTCAGTAAGTATCTCCTTATGCAATATTAATTCTGTGTAGGAATTATAAAAATAACAGTTACGGCTCAGTGACTGTGGCTCAAGCAGCTAAGGCGCCAGTTACATAAACCTGAGCTGGTGGGTTCGAATCCAGCCTGGGCCCGCCAAACAACAATGCCAGCTGCAACCAAAAAATAGCTGGATGTTGTGGCAGGCGCCTGTAGTCCCAGCTACTTGGGAGGCAGAGGCAGGAGAATCGCCTGAGCCCAGGAGTTGGAGGATGCTCTGAGTGTGATGCCACAGCACTCTACCCAGGGTGACAGCTTGAGGCTCTGTCTCAAAAAAAAAAAAAAAAAAAAAAAATCAGTTACTATATAGGTTTATAGAATTTCAACCAAAACTAAGATTTGTTTTTGGAACGTGACAGAAACTCAGTCTAAATTTTATTTAGAAAAATAAACAAATGAAAATAAGCTAAGAAAATTAAAGGAAAAAAATGAAGAGCTAAACTTAATATATACTACAATATTTTTTATTAATATAAGACCATACAATGTTTTTCCTTTTTAAAAATGATATAGCAAAAAGAAAAAAAACAACCAAAAGATTTATTATTATTATTATTATTAATTATACTAAAACAACTGCTTAGGTATCTGAGAAAAATAAAACTTAAATTGTAAATTCATTTTAAATATCAAATAAATCACATATGTTCAAATGAATAGAGAAAAACTAAGGCACAAACAGATTAGAAAAAGTGAAAGTGAACATTGTATTAGTCTAGTGAAGATAGAACATTCTAACTTTTCAATTATGGTAGAACCTCTGTAAGCTGACCAACCAAGGGACTATAACAAACTGGTTAACATATGAAGGTGGTCAACATAAGGAACTAGGCCTATTGTATTGAAACACGTACGTGGTACATGTCCAGTCTATGACAACTTAAGGTGGTGGTCAATGCAAGGAGGTGCTCAACCATGGATGTCCTACCATTATTTCTAAAAATTTGATGTCATACGGTCACATCAAAATAGATAAAATGTAAAATTAAAAAATCACACAAGCTTGTAAAATTTTTTAGAAAATGCAGCAGACAGCTATTTATATTCTATTAAGAAGTATTCTTTCAGGGGGCGGTGCCTGTGGCTCAAAGGAGTGGGGCGCTGGCCCCATATACCAGAAGTGGTGGGTTCAAATCTGGCCTGGCCAAAAACTGCCAAAAAAAAAAAGTATTCTTTCAAACCCCAAACCCCCAAACTTGAAAGACTATGGTCAATTCATAATTTAATTGGTGTTTAGTAGCATACATAAAAATGTACCACTTAACCACTAATTAGCTATAATGTTCATATCGTATCTGGTACCTTTCTCATTCTGGTTTCAGCTAAAATGTCCCCTTTTTCAAAAAAGAAGTATGCCCCCTTTGGTATAATGTGATTTGTCCAAGGTTTGGCACAGGACATAGGTAAGGTCATTGAATCTATTCCTGAAGTCTCTAATTGGAGTTGAGGGAAAAACTCTTTCATCCTTATGTCCAGCAAGCAACTTCACCACAGTGTAGATAAAGCATCCTGCAAAGGAGAGAATGAAGCTGTGCAAAGAACCCAGAGAAAAGAGGGAGAGGGAGAAAAGACTGTGCTTGGGCTTCTGGTTTCAGTCACTAAGTTCATCTGAGTTTGAGTTTCCCTGGGCCTGAAGTTTTTTTTTTTTTTTTCCATTTCAGAGAACTCCCTGGTATTTTTTCAATAAATTGTTCTATTTTCTGTAGTCTAGTTTGAGCTAGAATTCTGGCACTTGCAATTTATAATAACTTTCACAAGGAGCTTAAATTTCACTCTCATCATCAGATATACTCAAGAGTACATGATTTTGAAGAAAGTGGCCATTTGTGAGCCAAAAGGAGAATTACAAGGTCATATTGAGGGAAAGCACTTGAAAATAACAAGAAATTCTTGTTAAGTGGAGGGGTCAAATTAAAGGCTGGACGCTTTACAAACAGAAGAAATCAAATTATTAACAAGATAGGAGTAGACTGCTCCCAAAGTTCTGAGTTTTAAGTCTCAGTTACAATGCCACATTTCTTTAGTCACAGCTACTCATCTCTTTCATCTCCTAACCATACCCCGGCCCATTATTAATTTCTCTTAATTTAGATTTGTGATGAAGTTATTATCACTTGTTTAGAATCTAGCTCTCAATTTAACATGAACAACACTGACAATTATGTGGTGAGCATTAAGTGGCCAGAAAATCAATACCCATAGAGAAAATGATGGATACAATTTAATCACCAATGAATCATCAGTAGGACATAAAAATGTAACAAAGAAACAATCTGGTGGTTTTCAAGAACCAACTGAAAAGAGTAGAATTAAAGCAAAATAAAAGTTGGAATTGTGTAAAATATTATTAAAACATTTTTTCATGTTTCTTTTGGAAAGAAAATAACCCCTCATAAATATTACATAGACACTGGATGGACATTTTTATTGTCCATAAATATTACATAGACTCTGGATGGACATGGTTAATGTTTGTATGGTATTTTAAGAATCTGTCTCACCATGGGAGTCTTAGCTAATAAGATTTTATTTCTGGTAAAGAAGGACTGCTTGAAATGTTTGGTAAAGGAAAAATAACACTAGGTTTCAGATAGAAACAATCATTTAGAAAGTTCCCTTAAAAACTGAGTTGTTGGCTGGGCATGGTGGCTCATGCTTATGATCCTAGAACTCTGGGAGGCCAAAGCAGGTGGATTGCTTGAGCTCAGGAGTTCAAGACCAAGAGTGAGACCCTGTGTCTAAAAACTAGTGGGGCGTTGTGGCAGAGGCCTATAGTCCCAACTACTTGGGAGGCTGATGCAAGAGGATCACTTGAGCCTAAGAGTTTGAAGTTGCTGTGAGCTATGACAGCAAACACTCTACACAAGATGACAAAGTGAGACTCTGTCACAAGAAAAAAAATTCATTTGTTAAATATTTAAAAGTTCAGGGTTTTTCTTTTTTCTTTTTAAACAGAGTCTCACTATGTTGCCCTCACAGCTCACAGCAACCTCAAACTCTTGGGCTTAAGCGATTCTCTTGCCTCAGCCTCCCAGTAGCTGGGACTATAGGTGCCCACCACAATGCCTGACTGTTTTGTTGTTGTTGTTGTTGTTATTGTTGTCATCATTGTTTAGCAGGCCCTGGCTGGGTCTGAACCCATCAGCCCTGGTGCATGTGGCTGGCATCCTAACCACTGAGCTATGGCTATTTATAGTATATTTTTTAAACTTAAAAAAATTTTTTTGTTTTATTTTTTCTAGCAAACTAATTTTATCTTGATAATATAACTGATAACCATCTTTCATAGGATGTGTGTTTAAAATGGTGATTCAGCCTCTTTTTGCTGGGATTCTTGGCTTACCTCCATCCACTTCCTAAGAGTCTCTTAGGCTATTGCTCTCTTTTCACCCAAACATATTCTAATAGAGTAAAAAGCAATATAGTAGAAACTTTAGCAAAAGACAATTAAGAAGATAAATTGTAGATCATCAAAGTTTAAAGCTGGAGGACACTATGGAGCTATTTGGTTCGATGAGCTTATGGTCTGACAATTAAGTCCTTTAAAAAGTGCTAAATATCTCATTGCTAAGTAACACTACAGTCACCTTCAAAGTATTCCCCATGGGAAGCTATGTATCAACACCAGAGCCTCATCCACCCTTCAGAGAAATTTTAGAATTCTTTCTTGAATTGTCATCAAAGCTGTCATTATGTTACCTTTGATGCCCTGAATGTTATCAAAATGTATACCTTTCACTATTTCTTTAACCTTTGGGTAAAGAAAAAAAGACATTGGGGGCAGATCAGGTGAATAGGGAGGGTGTTCTAATACAGTTATTTGTTTATTGCCTAAAAACTGCCTCAGTCAGTGCCATGTGAGCTGGTGTATTGTTGTGATGCAAGAGCCATGAATTTTCGGCTCAGAGTTTCAGTTAAGATTTTTCTGGGCCAGGCACAGTGGTTCACATCTGTAATCCCAGCACTTGGGAGGCCGAGGTGGGTAGATTGCCTGAGCTCACAGGTTTGAGACCAGCCTGAGCAAGAGCGAGACCATCTATAAAACTAGCCAGATGTTGTGGGGGGTCCCTGTAGTCCCAGCTACTCAGGAGGCTGAGGCAAGAGAATCGCTTGAGCCCAAGAGTTTGAGGTTGCTGTGAGTTATGATGCCACAGTACTCTACCAAGGGTGACAAACTGAGACTGTCTCAAAAAAAAAAAAAAAAGAATAAATGATGCAGCGCCTGTGGCTCAGGGGTGGCAGATTCGAATCTGGCCCGATCAAACTGCAATAGCAACAACAACAACAACAAAAAAATAGCCGGGCGTTGTGGCAGGCGCCTGTAGTCCCAGTTACTCGGAGACTGAGGCAAGAGAATCGTCTAATCATCTAAGCCCAGGAGTTGGAGGTTGCTGTGAGGTGTGACACCACAATACTCTACCGAGAGCAATAAAGTGAGACTCTGTCTAAAAAAAAAAAGATATAGGTGATGAGGTGATTGGGGAGGTATTTCCAACCTTCATGCTTATGTTTAACTAGGAAAACAGATTAAAATTATTAAGTAGAATCTGAAGGAGATAATAAAGTATCCTGAAAGTGATATATAGGAGGCAGTTTCTGCCAATTCAAATATCTTAAGACTCTAAGTTCACTTTTTTCTTTGAGACAGTCTTACTATGTCACTTTTGGTAGAGTGCCATGGCATCACAGCTCACTGCAACCTCAAACTCTTGGGCTTAAGTGATTCTCTTGCCTCAGACTCCTGAGTAGCTGAGACTATAGGTGCCCACCATAATACCTGGCTATTTTTTGTTGTTGCAGTTTGGCCAGGGCTGGGCTCGAATCCGCCAACTTTGGTGTATGTGGCTGATGCCCTACCCAGAGCTACAGGCACTGCCCAGAGGCTCACTTTTAATACCAATTGATGTTTTCTATTTCTTCTCCTTTAATTTAAATTCAGAAATAACCAAAACTGAACAAAAAAGAGGAAATAAACTCTCAAAGTAAGCCTGAAATACTTTTATAGGCTCAAACGTCCATGGGATACAACCTCCTGTATAGTTCACTTTTTCCTGATTCTTTCTTTCTTTTCTTTTTCTTTCTTCTTTCTTTCTTTCTTTCTTTCTTTCTTTCTTTCTTTCTTTCTTTCTTTCTTTCTTTCTTTCTTTCTTTCTTTTGTTAATTCATAGCTGTATACAACAATGCAATCATGAGGTACAATGTGCTGGTTTTATATACAGTTTGAAATATTTTCATTGAACTGGTTAACATAGCCTTCATGGCATTTTCTTAATTATTGTGTTCAGACTTTTATATTCTTTCTACATTTAGTAAACTTCACCTGTACTCTTCTAAGATGCACTGCAGGTGTGGACCCACCAATTATCCTCCCTCCATCCATTTTCCCTCCTCCCCTCCCCTCCCTTGCCCTTTTCCCCACATTTCTTGTGCTGTGATTGGGTTATAGCTTTAATAAATTAGTTTCATATTAGGGCTGAGTACATTGGGTACTTTTTCTTCCATTCTTGAGATACTTTGCTAAGAAGAATATTTCCAGCTCCATCCATGTAAACATGAAAGAGGTATAGTCTCCATCTTTCTTTAAGGCTGCATAATATTCCATAGTGTACATATACCACAATTTATTAATCCATTTGTGAGCTGATTTCAATGGGGAAGATTCCCTATTTAACAAATGGTGCTGGGTGAACTGGCTGGTGACCTGTAGAAGACTGAAACTGAACCCACACCTTTCACCTTTAATTAAGTGGACTCTCACTGGATTAAAGATTTAAACTTAAGACATGAAATTATAAAAATACTAGAAGAAAGTGCAGGGAAAACTATTGAAAGAATCGGCCTGGATGAATATTTTATGAGGAGGACCCCCTCCTCCCCAGGCAATTGAAGCAGCATCAAAAATACACTACTGGGACCTGATCAAACTAAAAAGCTTCTGCACAGCCAAGAACACAGTAAGTTAAGTAAGCAGACAGCACTCAGAATGGGAGAAGATATTTGCAGGATATGTCTCCGACAAAGGTTTAATAACAAGAATCCACAGAGAACTCAAATGTATTAGCAAGAAAAGAACAAGGGATCCCATCTCAGGCTGGGCAAGGGACTTGAAGAGAAACTTCTCTGAAGAAGACAGGTGCACGGCCTACAAACACATGAAAAAATGCTCATCATCCTCAATCATCAGAGAAATGCAAATCAAAACTACTTTGAGATATCATCTAACTCCAGTAAGATTAGCCTACATCACAAAATCCCCAAACCAGAGATGTTGGCATGGATGTGGAGAAAGGGGAACACTTCTACACTGCTGGTGGGAATGCAAACTAATATGTCCCTTTTGGAAAGATGTTTGGAGAATACTAGAGATCTAAAAATAGACTTGCCATTCTATCCTGTAATTCCTCTACTAGGTACATATCCAGAAGACCAA
>CAUYPK010011170.1:0-10036 GCA_963574355.1 Loris lydekkerianus
GCGCCCGGCTGGGTTTTTCCATTTTTTTCATGAGTCGGGGTCTCACTGTCGCTCAGGCGAGTCTCAAACTCCTGAGCTCAAGCAATTCTCCCTCCTCAGCCTCCCACAGTGCTGGGATTACAGGCGTGAGCCACCGCGCCCAGCCGTGACCCCTTTCTAACAATGAAAATACATCCTGCATATCAGATATTTACATTAAGATTCATAACAGTAGCAAAATTACAGTTATGAAGTAGCAAGGAAAATAATTTTATGGTTGGGGGTCACCACAACATGAGGAACTGTATTAAAGGGTCACGGCATTAGGAAGGTTGAGAACTACTGCCTCAGATCAATGCCCAACACAAGTAGACAGACACTCAGTAAATGTTTGTTGATTGAACAAATGAGTGTTGGATAGGAAGCCTAGTGAGAGAGAATACCCGAGAAGGGTGAGGTCCAGGAGAACAGGTCTTCTCAAAGAGACCACAAGGGTACAACTGCAGGGTCCTCTCCATGGTGACTCAGCTCTTGGGAATTTGTAGACTTAACTTCCTGGCACTTGGAAATTTCCACTTCTATGAAATCCAATAGTTCTGTGGGGGCTGGAGCAGCATCTCCTGCTTGATTCAAACTAGCCAATGAAAAAGGTACCTGTGGGGTGGAACTTTTTGACTGGAGATAAAAAGGGAAAGACCAAGCCAGTCGGGGAGCACAGCCATTTCGGATTTTTCTATGCTGTAAGCTCCTGGCAGGTGAATAAAGCCCTTTCTCTTATAAATATGGTTTTTGGTGCTCTTCTCTCCCTGGGGCCTCGTCTTCCTGCAACACTAACACCACAACTAGGTCACAGTAAAATGTTTGAGAAGTACTTGCTGAACAAATGAAGGAATGAATAAATGAATGGTCTTTTCTGTTCCAAGAGTTTGTGGTGGTTGAAGGACAATCTGGACAATCGTTGGAGGTGAAGAGTAGAAATGAGAGGTAGAGATTCAGGTGAACAGAGAAGGCTCCGCACCTAGGCCATAGTCCACCAAACACTTATCAAAACCAGCAGGGCTGGGCAGCAGACGTGGCACATGTCCTTTCAAGACAGGTGTCAGGACACAAGTTCTGGGTCCTCTCAGTCAGGGTGACCCCAAATCCCACTTCAAGGTGTGGGTTGGGCTATGATCAGAAAGTTTCTAAAAATCAGCTTTTGTGGCTGGGCATGATGGCTCATACCTATAATCCTTCCACTCTAGAAGGCTGAGGCAGGTGGATTGCTTGAGCTCGGGAGTTTGAGATCAGCCTGAGCAATAGCAAGACCCCATCTCCAAAAAATAGCTGGGCACTGTGGCGGGCACCCCTAGTCCCAGTTACTTGGAAGGCTGAGGCAAGAGGATCACTTGAGCCCAAGAGTTTGAGGTTGTACACAGCTATGATTTAACAATAAAAAAAAAAAAGAGTTTGAGGTTGCTGTGAGCTGTGATGCCACGACACTCTACCGAGGGTGAGAAAGTAGGACTGTCTCAAAAAATTAATAAGTTAATAAAAAATAAAAATTGACCTTTGTGCAGCCAGGGGCACTTGAACCTACCTGAGAATCTGGTAGTGTACACACGTGGGTGTGCCAATGAGGGTGAGGTGGGCAACCACCTCCTGGCCACCTGCCAGAGGCAGGCTTGTGGCCAAAGAGTCACTATCTCTTTGCCTTAGGTCCTTGTCCAAGTGGTTCAGGTGAGCACAGCCCTTAGGTCCAGAGGCCAGCAGAGAACCCTGGTAAAGGCTTAGCAGCTGGGCGGCAGTGCCAGCCCTTCACTCCATGCCCAGTGCTGGAGGTACATGGTACCGATGCCCAGGAGCTCCAGACTGGCACAGTGAGAATATAATTGCAACTGGGATGGGTGCCTCAGAAAGTACAGAGGCAGAGGGCAGCACCTGTGGCTCAAAGCAGTAGGGCACCGGCCCCATATGCCGGAGGTGGTGGGTTCAATCCCAGCCTTGGCCAAAACAAACAAACAAACAAAAAAAAAAAAAAAACAAAAAACCCCGCATATTGTGTATAAAAAAAAAAACAACGCAAAAACAAACAAACAAAAAAGTACAGAGGCAGCTTGGTGCCTGTGGCTCAAGCAGCTAAGGCACCAGCCACATACACCTGAGCTGGCAGGTTCGAATCCAGCCTGGGCCCGTTAAACAACAATGACGGCTGCAACCAAAAAATAGCCAATCGTTGTGGCGGGTGCCTGTAGTCCCAGCTACTTGGGAGGCGGAGGCAGGAGAATCTCTTGAGCCCAGAAGTTGGAGGTTGTTGTGAGCTGTGATGCTATAGCACTCTACCCAAGGTGACAGCTTGAGGTTCTGTCTCATTAAAAAAAAAAAAAAAAAGTACAGCAGCTTCATAGGTCCAGAGGCCTGGTCCAAGTTCCAGAAGTCCTTCAGAGGCAACAATAAGCAACACTGAAATCTATGAGGCTGAGAAAGTGTCAGGCCAGGCTGGAAAGCAGAGTAGAAGGAAGAAGTGATCAGAGCTTAGGACACGAAGGACACAGGCCTCCACCAAAATTCCTCACTATGAATGAGACCTGACTTTCTGCAAATGACTCCAGAGAAGTGGACTAGGACACTCCCTCGCCAGGGAACCTGCCCTTACAGCCTGAGACACAGGCACCAGTGTCTCAAGTCTAAGGACACAGAGGCCCAGGTAGGAAGGTCAGCTGAGGCTGCCCAAGAGGGGCTTGAGAAAGGCCAGCCAGAGGACTGAGGCAGGCCCCTGTGTCATTGGCCAGGTACCCATGGCATTAGGAAGTATGGGAAGAAAGTGGGGTGAAGGGCCCCAGAGCAGGGCCTGGAAGACAGGCACAGTTGGAGGGGGGGTCCAGGCAGACAGCATCCTGAGCACTCTGGCTTCTAGAGGGTCCCTACCGCTCAGCCCTGAGATGGGCTCCCAGAGCTAGAACCAGGCTGAGGCCTCGTCTCACCCTCCATCTGGACTACACAGATGGGAACAGGATGATAAGGTCACAGTTGGAAACACAGCAGAGTCTTGAAGCAGGGAGAGGGGGTGAAGGATGGGCTATGAGAGCCAGGAGAGCAGTTGGAGGTGTCCAGACAGTGCAAGGAGCTGGAGCAGAGGACCACCAGGGCCAAGGGGAGCTGCTTACCAGATGGGGATCTGAAATACAGGAGAAAGTGGCTTTGTCCTGCAGAGGGAGGACAGGCCAGACTGTCCCCAGGGGCCAGAGGAGGAGCTAGCAGCAGTGGGGACAGAGAGGCCTCTGTGAAGGGAAGTGAGCGTCCAGCCGGCTGGAGCCTATGATCCTCTTGGGGCCCTTCTGGTGGAAGAGCAGGAGGCCCCAGGGTCTGCCTGCTGCTGGGTGGCTGTGGCCAGGAGACGCTCACCAAAGAGCACCCAGGGAGGTAGAGGAGGAGGAATGGATCGCTGAATGGGGTGGGCCCCCCATCCTTATTCCACCAGGCTACCTGGGGACAAGTGTTTCTATGGGGTGTCGGGCCCTATCCCTCAGACAGATGGAGGGGGCAGTCAACAGCAGCCAGAGAAGAGAAAGAGCAGGACCGCAGCAGGAGGGCTGGTGGGGCAGGGGGCGGAGCAGAAGGTGAGGTCCGGGAGACCGGCAAGGAGCTGGAAGTGGGAGAGCCCGTCCTCGCCTGCCCAGGGCCTCGGTGCGCTTCGCTGTCCCCTCCCCAGCACCGCAGCGGCCCCTGGGCAGGAAAACTCAAACCCAGGCTGGCGGCCTCTCAGCCAATCCGGGAGTGGATGGGCCACCCTCGGCCAATGGGCGCCGAAAATGCTAATGAAGGCTTCAGCCGCGAGGAGGGCCCCGTTCAAAAGTAGCAGCCATTGTCGCGGCAGGTTGCGCACGCCAGCCGGCCCCGCGGTGGGGCCGCGCGGGGACCGACGCGGGTGGACGCAGGTTTGGAGCCGGGAGCCCATGGCCGGGGCCGCGACGGCCGAGCGGGGTCGCCCGCCGCCCGCCGTCCCCGCGCCCAGCACGGACGGGCTGCCGCGCGCCTTCCTGCAGAGCCTGCGCACTCTCTTCGACATCCTGGACGACCGGCGGCGCGGCTGCGTGCACCTGCGGGAGATCGAGTCCCGCTGGCAGGGCGCCGACGCGCGCGAGCTACCACGCGGGGTGCTCGAGGGCCTGCGCCAGGTGGCCCCGGCGAGCGGCTACCTGACTTTCGAGCGCTTCGTGGCCGGCTTGCGCACCTCGCTGCTGAGCGCCGAGGGCGGCCCGCGGGGCCCGACCCGCGTCCGGGCCCGCCCCGGGGACCCGCCGCTGCCGCCTCAGCGCCTGGTGTTCACGCCAGCCGACGAGCCACGGACCGTGCTGGAGGGCAAGCCCCTGGCCCCGGGCGCGCGCCCTCTGCCCGGCGGACCCGGCGGACCCGGCGGACCCGGCGGCGCGGCCCGAAGCCCGGAAAAGCTGTGCGGCCCGGCCAGGGTGGCGGCGTTCCCCGTGGAGCCGGAGCGGCCCCAGAGTGCGGCACTGGAGCGGAGCCCAAGCGCCAACGCTGGTGAGTTTGGAGCGGGCCCCAGCCCCGCCTCGTAGCCCCCACGGCCTGTGCCCGAAGCTGGACCACGACAACTGCCGCGGGTGACCCTTCCGTGAGGGTCGGGGATTGTGGACGCCTGAGCCTGGAGCGCGCCTCCGCGGTCCTGGAGGGAAAGGGGCTTCGTGCCTGTCTCGGTGGGCTCAGGGGCGGCCCAAGGATGCAGGCCAGCCGGTTGCCTGCCGCCACGTGAGTCTTCCAAAGCCACAGGCTGGTGGGCTCCTTGGAAAACCCTCTGGGAGTAACAAGCCTGAGCTCCAGTACCTGCCCACAACCAGGGGTCGCCTGGACCCTCAGCCTCCTGTCTGTGGATGTTTAGGCGAAGTGCTTCCCTTTAGAGGAGTGGGTCACCCAGACTGTGCCCAAGCAGCCCCAGTGTCCTTCTCAGTACGGCAGTTCAGCCAAGAGGGCTGGACCCACTCACCCTCACTGAGCCAGGGCAGGCAGGAACTACTGGAGATGGCCAGGAGGACCTGGCCCTGTTGCCAGGAAAGCAAAGGGATGGGAGGGTCTCCTACACAACTTGAGGTTACTCCATGGTGGATGCACAGAGGGACGCCGACCACAGTCTCTGGGGAAGCCTGGCAGGCTCCTATCCTGGCTTCCGGTGCAGTTGGCAGCAACAGGAGGCTGCTGAATGGCCCCTTGTCTGCACCCCCAGCACCTGCTTTGGGAACAGGACCTGCATTATGGCTGGGAGGGTCAGGCTCCCAGAGGAGCCCACCTCCCTCCGCCCCCAGTCCATTCAGCTTGTGCACGTGCCTGCCAGGTGCAGGCCTGTCTGCCAGTGGCAGCTGGCAGCCCCTCTTGTCTGGCCCACAACTATGCTGGCCTCTGGGGACCTCTCCCCTCTGCCTCACCCTATAACTGTTTGTAGTGCAGTGACTGATCCAGCAACCCCACACCAGCCCCCCCATGCCTCACCACTCAGTCTCCCTGTCCCTATGGCGAGGGGAGCTTCTGGGTGTAGTTGGTCCCAAATGCAGGGTCATTGTCATCGGTTTGGCTACACAGTTTGAAATCAGCTATGGGATTTCGTGTAATGGACCAGCTTGGGGTTTGGAGGCCTCAGGCCCCTGGTCCAGCCCTCCGCCATTCTGATGGCCTCATGTGACCCTGAGTCAGTGAGTACACCCCTCAGAAGTTCACATGGCCAGTGAGTACCACAAGGCAGTGCTCCTAGTGATCACATACACACCCCAGTTCTAGCTATCACCCTCTTACAGGGAAACTGAGGCCCAGATAAGGGGCATGGCATGCTGCTTGACAGAAGGAGGTACCAAATCTAGAGCTCTAAGGGCACCCCAACTTCCCAGTTAAATCCCCCAACACACACAGGGGGACTTCTGCCCAGGGCTCAAGTCCTCCTTCCTTGTCCCCATGTAGGGCTGGGTATGTGCCCCAGGCTAGTTCAGGGCCCTGGTGGAGGCACAGGCCCGCTGATCACCCAGCTGGACATCCAGCCTTGTATCACCTCAGGACTGGGAGCTGCCCTGTGGACCTGATTGTGCAGACCAGGCCCAGGCATCCCATGGCTCTCTTCCCAGCCTCCTGGAGGCAGAAGTGTGGCTAGTGCACTGCCTTGCCCTGGACACCCAGGCTGATTCTTGCATCTCCCACCTGTTCTTGTGGCCTGGGCATCTGGGTATCGGGGCATGACCTCCAAGGATGAGTCTGGTGTTGGGGATGGGCTGAGGGCCAAGGACAGCATCCTCCTCCATACCTGCCCCACTTTTGTAGATGGGGAGTTGGGTGTAAGTAGGAACCACACCACAGCATGGCCAGGCCAGTGCCTGAGACCTTGGAAGGATTAAGTTGATGGGTATGCTGTACCTGTAGCAGACCCTGGTCAGGAGGTGAGCCAGGCCTGTACCTCTCCAACAGGTACAGTGGCCTGCAGGGCCCCAGAGGTGGGCTCAGGGGACACCCGGCGGGCACCCCGCACCCGAGGGGAACGGCGGAGGCACACTATCACTAATGGTGTGGACTGCGGCCTGGTGAGTGGGGGCCTGGGCCTCTGAGGGATGCTCCATCTTGCCTGGGAGGCATAAGGCTGAAGGGGGAGAGCCTGCGATGGGAGCGTCAGTCGGTTCTAAAACTCTCCCTATCTGGGCATGAATCCATTCAGGGTCAGGCAGAGAGATCAACAGTTCCTTTAGACAGGTATGACAGTGACATGGGCCCCAACAGCTGCTCCATGAGGTCAGCTTGGCAAGCCAGCCTCGCTCATCAGTTCTGTGCTCAACACATGCAAACCCTAAAGAAGTGCTGAGCTCAGGAGCCAGTCACCTCTCCCCTGAGGAAGCCAGAGGGAGGGGCTGAGACAACCAGGACATCCTGCTCCTCTCATCTCAGGAGGAGGAACGAGACTGCAGCTTGCAGGGTCACGCGTGTGCAGTGTGTCTCAGAAGAGTACTGTGAGGCCCTGGTGTGTGTGTGTGTTTGTAAACCCACAGATGTCAAGGTCCTTGTGCTATGTGTGCCTCAGCTGGCACGCAGGCACACGCAGGCCTGTGAGTATGCATGCGTCCTCCCTGGCACACGTGCATTCCTTTGTGCATACACATGTCACAGCTGAAGCAGATGAAGGAGCTGGAGCAGGAGAAGGAGGTGCTACTGCAGGGCCTGGAGATGATGGCAAGGGGCCGTGAGTGGTACCAGCAGCAGCTGCAGCGGGTACAGGAGCGTCAGCGCCGCCTGGGCCAGACCAGAGCCAGCACTGTGAGTACTGCTGTCCCCAGGGAGAGTGACCACCACCTTGACCCAGGCAGCCTCTGGCACTGTAACTGCCCCCATCTCTGGCACACTGGCCATCCCTTCCACCCCGGGTGCTGGTACGCCCCTCCTCCCACAGTGGCTGTCCCCCCTCTGAGAGCTTGAGGCACCCTTGGCAGACCTATCAGCAGCTGCTTCACGGGCAGGAGTGCCACCTGTGGAGACCTCTGTCAGGGCTCAGGGCTTCCTTGGCCCTTCTCTCTGACTCCCCCCCACCCCCAATCCTCTATTTCCTTCCCAGGACTTTGGGGCTGTGGGAAGCCCTCGCCCACTGGGACAGCTGCTGCCCAAGGTACAGGAGGTGGCCCAGTGCCTGGGGGAGCTACTGGCTGCGGCCTGTGCTAGCCGGGTGAGTGGCCCCCAGACCTCCCCCAGTGCCCAGCACCCACATTGGCATCCAGACTCAGCTCAGTGTCCCCCTCACCCTCATCCAGGCTTGCCTGACTGTACCCTCCAATAGGCTCTACCCATGTCATCCTCGGGGCTCCTGTGCCCTGCCCTGGCCCCTGCCTCACCTCCAGCCATAGGCTGGCAGCAGCAGACCATCCTCATGCTGAAGGAGCAGAATCGGCTCCTCACCCAGGTAAGGTACCAGGAGAGGGCAGGTGGGGGCACAAGGTCTGGCAGACCCTAACCAATGACCTATCTGCCCAGGAGGTGACCGACAAGAGCGAACGCATCGCCCGGCTGGAGCAAGAGAAGTGTGCCCTCATCAAGCAGCTGTTTGAGGCGCGTGCCCTGAGCCAGCAGGATGCTGGGCCTCTGGACTCCACCTTCATCTAGCCCATGCCAACACAGACCCTGGCGCCCGGGGGCTCATGTGACAGCCCAGCAGGCACTGGTTTGAGCCTAGCCTCTCTAGCTGAAGAGCACCCCGCCAGCCTGGACACAGCCCTTGAGTGGGTGCCTTCCCTCCTCCCTTGCAGCCTGGACTCCCTTGAGGTCTGTCCCAAGTGGAGCCCAGATAGGCCATGTGCCCAAACACTGACTCAGTTTTGGCCTCAGGGTACTGACCTGGGAGGGACTTTGTTAGGCAGGCACAGCCTGAAACTGTTACTGCCACTGTTAGTGAACAGTGGGGGATCCCTCCTAGTGTCTGCCAGCTCTCAGGCAGCCCTGGGCAGGGAATAGCTGTGGCAATCCTGCACGTGTGCAGCTGTCCAGTCCTGCCTGCCAGGGTCCTGGTCTCTGCGAAAAGGAACAAGCCACACCAGGCTGCACTTTCGAGAGCGGCCAGCAGAGGGCGCCGGGGGAGCGTGGTGCAGGCGCCCGGTCACCACCGGGGTTTGGGGTGGAAGCGTGGCCACAGGCCCTGGGCGTGGCCTGGGGGACCTGGAGCACTCCGGCAGTCAAGAGGCCCAAAGGCAGCTTCCTTTCACTCAGGGCACCAAGATAGGGTGTCTGTTGCTCAGATGGAGCAGATGTCAGGGGTTGGGGGTTGTTTGTGCCCGTGGGATGGGAAAGCTGGCCACAGGGCTCCTGCCTGGCCAAGGCTGAGCAGGAGTTTGGCTGTAGCTGGAATAGGCCAGGCACATTCTTGGAGTAGGGGTCCAGACCTTAGCCTGCTTGTGCCTTCCCCATAGACACCAGACCCTAAAATGACATTAGACTTCAACCCTACTGGGCAGGCCTCTGCCCCAGACTCAGATCCACAGAGCAGCCTATGACCTTGGATCTGCCAGGCAGCTTGGACTAGGTGGCTGGAGTATGCTTCTCCCTGGGGAAGACATGCCCCCCAGGAGGAGTAACAGCCTGGGGCCCATCCCAGAGGTCCATGGCTCCCATGCCCAGCTAGGCCTCAGGTTTAGGCAATTGTGTGTTGGAATAGGACACTTCAGCCACAAAGAAGCAGAACCATAGGGCACAGGAAGAGGCTAGGGGCCTCAGTGTCACTTCCTTCTGTGGCCCATCCTGGGGGGACCCCTGTTCAGCCCAGCCATGAGAGGCCCTGTGCTACAGGAGCCAAAATGGCATAGCAGTATCCCTGGTGGGTTGGTGGTCCAGGGCCTCGGCACAGGCATATATGAGAGCTACAGGGGCTCTGAGTACCCAGCACAATTGGACATGCTGCCCCAGGGGCAGCTCCACAAAAAAGGCCTAGCAGCTGCAGTGACCCTACAGAGCTCCACTGCTGTGCTGAACCTGCATGAGTGGCCCAGTCAGCCCAGGGACAACCCCCTTCCTCCAAGGACAGAAGTGTGTTCTGAGGACCTAAACTACCCTAGGTCTACATCTAGGCAGAAGAGGGAGCTGGTCCCAAGGGGCAAGATGTGCCCCCAGCACTCAGGTGAATTTGTGGTGCAAGGATTCAAACTTGTGGTTAGGGCAGCACCAGCCAGGGAGAAGCCCCCTTTGTCCATGTGCCCCAAGTCCCACTGAATCTGTCCCGGACGGAGCCAGCCACTCCCTGGGGACTCTCAGCCTGACGTCTTCATAAAACTGGAGGCAGGAGACAGTGTCTGCCCCAGGGTGACGTCCGTCAGACCTGACAGGATACTGGACCCTTCAGCTAAAGAATGAACAGGAAACGATCCAGTGCCTCAGAAAAGCTGCCTTTCTTAGCTTTGGTGTCCCATGCAGGATGAAAAAACAGATCCTCCAAGTTTTCAGCCTGAAATCAGACTATGTGTGGTCCTGGAGACCTCAGAGTGGTCCCAGCCTAGTAGGGCCCAGGTCACTTGCAGAAGCCAATGCAAGTGCTCTCTGGAGCCTGGGCCTAGTAACT
>CAUYPK010011173.1:0-21607 GCA_963574355.1 Loris lydekkerianus
AAAGATTCCCTATTTAACAAATGGTGCTGGGTAAACTGGCTGGCAACCTGTAGAAGATTGAAACTGGACCCATACCTTTCACCATTAACTAAGATAGACTCTCACTGGATAAAAGATTTAAACTTAAGACATGAAACTATACAAATACTTGAAGAAAGTGCAGGGAAAACTCTTGAAGGAATCGGCCTGGGTGAACATTTTATCAGGAGGACTCTCCAGGCAATTGAAGCAGTACCAAAAATACACTACTGGCACCTGATCAAACTAAAAAGCTTCTGCACAGCCAAGAACATAGTAAGTAAAGCAAGTAGACAGCCCTCACAATGCTAGAAAATATTTGCAGGTTATACCTCTCATAAAGGTCTAATAACCAAAATCCATAGAGAACTCAAATTTATTAGCAAGAAAAGAATACATGGCCCCATTTCAGGGTGGGCAAGGGACTTAAAGAGAAACTTCTCTAAAGAAGACAGATGCACAATCTACAAACACATGAAAAAAAGCTCATCATTCTTAATCATCAGAGAAATGCAAATCAAAACTACTTTGAGATATCACCTAACCCCAGTAAGAGTAGCCCACATAATAAAATCCCAAAACCAGAAATGTTGGCGTGGATGTGGAGGAAAGGGCACACTTCTACACTGCTGGTGCGAATGCCCACTAATACGTCCCTTCTGGAAGGATGTTTGGAGAATACTCAGAGACCTAAAAATAGACCTGCCATTCGATCCTATAATTTCTTTACTAGGTTTATACCCAGAAGACCAAAAGTCACAATATAACAAAGACATCTGTACCAGAATGTTTATTGCAGCCCAATTCATAATCGCTAAGTCATGGAAGAAGCCCAAGTGCCCATTGACCCACGAATGGACTAGCAAATTGTGATACATGTATACCATGGAATACTATGCAGCCTTGAAGAAAGATGGAGACTTCTTTCATGTTTACATGGATGGAGCTGGAACATATTCTCCTTAGCAAAGTATCCCAGGAATGGAAGAAAAAGTATCCAATGTACTCAGCCCTACTATGAAGCTAAACTATAGCTTTCACATGAAGTTTATAACCCAACTATACCACAAGACTATGAGGAAAGGACCAAGGAAGGGGAAGGGAGGGGGGAGGTTTGGGTGGAGAGAGGGTAATGGGTTGGGCCATATCTATGGTGCATATTTTTATCTATAATAAAAAAGAAAAAAAAATGTAAGGAATTCAGGATAAGATTCTTTACTTAGGGGATAGGATGTCATCATGAATCCCAAAACTTCCCCCACATGGGTTATTTCGGAAGCCTGCCAATGTGACCTCTAGGTTGTCAGTAGTCACTTTGGCTGCAGTTGCTGTAAAGATACCATCTCAGATGTGCTGACACCCTATTATTGACAGAAGGAAAGGCCTGTGTGGTGCCATTATCCCTCCCTTTGGGTCACCACCTCCAAAGAGGCCAAGCCCTTGGCCAGACTTGTCTGTTTGGTATGAAGGATATAAAGGCTGTCTGGAAGGAATGTGGTTGGTCTTGGCTAGGAAGCAATCACCCTCTTCCCCAAACTGCCTCCTATCCACACTTCACCCCCTTGTCACCCTTTGTGACACTAAGCTCCAGGCCCTCAAATTCAGTGCTTCTCCCTCCGTGATGGCCACACCGCCCTCCAGCTCACATCTTGTGCCACCACCACTCCTTGCACCACTAGCTCAACAGGAGGGCCTGTGTTCTAATGTGAAAATGACTCCAGGCACTGGCCCCACATACCAGAGGTGGCAGGTTCAAACCCAGCCCTGGCCAAATAAAAAAATAAGTAAATAAAATACATAAATAAATAAAATGACTCCCAATTTGGAGCAGTTTCACATCTGTCACTTTATTTGTTGTTTCTCCGCCCCCAACCTCCATTCAACAACAGTCCTTTGAAAGCAGCATCTTCATTTGACAGATGTGAAAATAGGCTTGGCGAGGTTGGTAACTTTCCCAAGGTCATGGATCTGCTTTATGGACAGGTCATGAATCAGGGCACCTTTGAAAGGAAGATGCCAGTATGTCCAAGGCACCAACATGCGTTCACCTCCACTTAGCTGGAAAGCCACCAGAAGCCACCAGATCCTGCCTGACTCCTGTGGCACAGAGGGTGAACATAGATGAGTTGAATAAGGTAGTGGGAGGTTTTCCCATCACACCACAAAGTTCCCCAGAGGTTGCCAGTAAGGTAGCCATCCACACATAGGGAAAAGTAGAACTTGGAGCGAAACGTGCCTTTGTTTGCAAAATATTCCTTACAAAACTTTCAAAGTAAGTACAAAATATTCTCTACGTGTTGGCCACCTCTTTGTAAAAGACTCTTCTCTCCTACCTTTTCCACATCTGTCACCAAGTGGGCGTATCAGGCTAGAGGAAGCAGTGAGCTCCATTTACGCCTTCAGCCCAACTTTGAGTGTTCCCCTCTAGCTCGGTTAGCCTTTATTTCTCACTTACCTGGTGGCGTGCTAGGACATGTTTAATGACCACCTCCCAGGGTATGAGGGAAACAAACCTGATTTTTACCCTTCCAGTTTCCTTACTATCACTACTCTCCTTGTGGCCAATGTGACACCATTAGGAAGGAATGACCATTAGCACCATTACACAGTATTTCTACCATTCAGAAGCCACAGGCATAGATGAACTGTGAGCATTTGTTATTTTAGTTTTAAATATAGTTTAATTAAAAGTTGATATAGTTTAAATTTTTTTGTTATTTAAGGTTTATTTTCTTTTTTTTTCTTTTTTCCTCTTTTTTTGTTAAATCATAACAGTGTACATTAATGCATTTATAGGGTACAATGTGCTGATTTTATTGCTTTATTACAATTTGGAATTATTACATCAAACTGGTTAATGTAGCCTTGACTTTAATTATTGTGTTAAGACATTTATACCCTACACATATATTTGTATACAAAGGTACATAGATTTGACATGTACCTTTGCAATGTGCACCATAGGTGAGGTCCCACCAATTACCCTCCCTCCACTCGACCTCCCCCCTCTCCTCCCCTCCCCCTCCACTTCCCTCCTTCATCTTGGACTATAGTTGTGTTTTATCTTTCATATGAAAGTGTGGGTGATTATATATTGGTTTCATAATAGTACTGAGTACATTGGATACTTTTTCTTCCATTCTTAAGATACTTTACTAAGAAGAATATGTTCCAGCTCCATCCATGTAAACATAAAAGAGGTAAAGTCTCCATCTTTATTTAAGGCTGCATAATATTCCCTGGTATACATATACCACAATTTGTTAATCCATTCATGGGTCGATGGGCACTTGCTTCCATGACTTGACAATTACGAATTGATATGGTTTAATTTTTAATAAGGGCCATTTAATAGTCAGCCCACAAAATTCCTGGAATTTTGATAATTGGTGTCAGGAGCCCGTATCAGCAGGCTCCAACACACCCAGCATTTATCTGTTATTCTTGACATGTGGTCTCTTAGTCAGGACCCCTGTTGCCTTCATCTGTCAACCATCCCTTTCTTTGGGGAATATCCTCTTGCATTTTATTTTGTTCTGGAAAGGCTGACCTGTCTCAGTGACCATTGATAACAGGACCTGAGCCAAAGCTAAACCAAGCCATGGGTGAGTGGGCAGGTGGCTGGGCTGAATGCGGGCATTTCTGGAACCTTGCCTATAATATCTGCCAATCCTGTTCTCACTTAGCAAGCCGTGGGAAGCAATCCAGTCAATCCCCCAAACTAGGTCCTACCAGTGTTTGCACATATTAAAAGACCCCGAACTTACTCTCCTCCCACTTTGATCTCTTTTGGGTGCTGCCTCCCTGCGGTGTCACTGTGGACTAGGGCTGGGCCTAGACAAGGGTCATACCTCCTGCTAGAGACCCTTCCCACACAGAGCTCTCTGTTCCCAGGTTCTGACAACCACTTCCTCCCTTCGTGCCTCTAGGCCTACGCTTTGCAATAGCTCTTGTTGTAAACATGTGCCACCTGGAAGAAAGACTCGGATCCTAAATCAGATGGTAATTTATTACACCTGCGCAGGGGACCACAGTGATGTATTATACCTGCCCAGGCAGGTCGCTGCCCCCAAGGGCAAAACGGCCCTGAAGAGAGGAGCAGGGTGATTTTTATACCCTTTTTGTGCTATGTGGCAAGCCAAGCAAAAACAGAAACAGAACATGGCTGGTTAGTTCAGGGGTGGAGTTACAGTCAGGGGGCTATAGCGTGGCAACCACGTGGTGTACTACGTGGTGGTTGGCATGGGGAGTTGGCATGGGGACAACTTGGGGGGTGCAGTACCTTGGGAACTTCGCGTAGGTAATTTTTTCTACCATTGGTTAGCCATTGCTAGGGGGCTGGGGTAAGTTCAATCATTGTTTTACCTGTTGCTAGGAGTTTTGGGGAACTCAGGGAACTTCCTTGTCCTATTCTGAAACCTGTTTCTGACTGTAACCAAAGGGAACTTGCAGGGGACTAGGGCTGAAACAGGCTGAGACAAACCTGGGTCTTTTAAGGGGCTGCTCTTTATCACACTCTGCTGTTGGTTTCCCCCTGCCTACACCTTTTTAAATAGTCTGTTGTAATCTGTTCTGCCTGTTATAACAAAACACCATACACTAGCTTCTGAATAATGGAAAGTCCAAGGACATGATGCCAGCGGTTTCAGTGTCTGGGGAAGGCTCAATTCCTGCTTCATAGGTGGCGCCTTCTGGCTGTGTTCTCACAAGGTAGAAGGGTGAGGGAGCTCCCTTTCCTTTCCCCTCCCCTCCCCTCTCCTCCTCGCTCCTTTATGCAGACAGAGTCTACAGAGTCTCACTCTACTGCCCAGGCTAGGGTGCCGTGGCATCATCTTAGCTCACAGCAACCTCTAACTCCTGGGCTCAAATAATACTAGGGAGCTCAGGCTCCCTAGTAGCTGGGACTACAGACACCTCCACAATACTGACTAATGACTAATTTTTTTTCTGTTTTTAGTAGAGATGGGGTTTCACTCTTCCTGAGCTTGAGGGATCCTCCCCACTTAGCTTTCCAGAGTACTTAGATTATAGGCATGAACCTGGCTAACCGCTCCAGCCTTGGGTCACTTATCTAAGGCTATTAACACAATTCCTGAGGGCTGCACCCTCATGACTTAATCACCTCCCAAAAGCCCCACCTCCTAATACCACCACATCAGGGATTAGGTTTCTATGGATAAATTGGGGGAGGGAGGAGGGACATGTTTATGCAGTTTATAGCACAATTCCTTCATTAAACTCTCCCCAGATTATCTGGTTGGAGCAAGCCACGCATTCCCTGCCGGGACCAGGCTAACTTCAATCCATATTCCCCACCCTGCTCTGTGTTCTATACCCGCAGGAGGTCTTGTGGCCCAGGAGGTCAGAACGCCGGCTCTGGTCTGGAGGTGGCCCAGGTTTGAATTCAGCCTCTCCTATTTACTAGTTGCAATATCATAGTCGTGTTGCTTTGATCCACTGTAAAGCAAGGACAGCAGTCCCAACCCAGAAAGTCATTGTAAGGATAGAGTGAAATGGTCCAGGTAAAAAGCATAATACCATGTGTGATACCTGGAAACTTCCATTAAGTACTGATGATTTGTGTTCCATTGCCTTGTTTTCAGGTATCTAATACATTTATTGTTAACTGTAGTCACCATGCTGTACAACAGATCTCGAGAACTTATTCACCCTAACTGAAACTGTATTGATTATACTTCCCCGACTGTACTGTGATCTCTTCTTTGGTCTTTCCCAGAATTTTTTCTCAATCACTGAGACTCAGAATTAAGCCTGGACTAAAAGGACTTGTGCCACAGGAACGGCATGTTCCCCTCACCCCCAGGATGGTGCTGGATCCCCCGAGCCCACTCAAGGCCTCCATTGCTCCTCTGAGTTCCCAAGTGCACATGGGAGTTGGTACTTGAGAGATGATCCTATGTCTCATCTCTGGCGTGGGTCTGTAGGAAATGGCGCCAATGTCGTTCGGTGTGAATGAGGTCTGGCGCTGGCTACCTAGTGTACTAGATCTGGGCTGTCACAGGGGTGCAGCAGGGGGGCCCTCCCTACTGAGGGTGCCCTGGGGGCTCCCGCTCTGTGTGTGGGCACTGAGGGCCAGGATCCAGCAAGCATTGCATCATGTCTGCTTGCCCTGACACCTCCTCTTCCAAGGACACCAAAACACCCCTGAGGGCTGTGAGGGGGCAGAAGCTGTCTCTTTTCTATGGCCCACCTCAGGCTTCTCCTACATCTGTGTCTCACCCAGGAGAGCTCGGGGTAGCCCTGACTAACTGGAGTTCCGCATTTGCCCCTGCCACGTCCTGCCTCTGTGTCTGTGTGTAAGTCACTTAACTGCTCAGGGCCTCTGCTTCCTCATCTGTAAAACAGTGAGAACAGGAGAGCAGTGGCGTTTCACAAGGCGGTTGTGAGAATTAAATGCGATTGTGTGAATCCTGGATTCCTCAGTGCCCAGCCCCAGGTGTGTGCTCACCAGGATACCACTTTTATGAGCACAGCTAGGGAGGGTTGGTAGACACCTTTGTCTGCATCTGAGCTCTGTGCTGGGTTTTCCAGCTGCCTGGCTTACTCTCATTTATTCTTCTAAGCTTTTCCAGCTCCCCTCACCCCCTCTGCCAACCCGAAATTTTCTAGGAGAACAAAGGGACTTCTCTAACTCAAATCTGTCTTCCTGGGGGCAGGGAGACAGCCTAGAATCCCCATGGTGAAACAGCTCTGTGGGTAGAGAGCAGAGTTTGCCAACTCGGGGACAGGTTACATTCTACCTTTAGCTGACATAGCCTGAATAATGTTTTGGAAACATTTGAATTCATTGCTAAGATGTGAAAACCAGGACCTTTCACCTTACCCTGTGCCCACATTTCTGCCTGGGTGACAACCAACTAGAACTAGTATCTCCTGCCCTGTACTAGACATGCGGTCTTGTAGCTCCCAATCTCTGCCTGGCTCCTTGCACTCAGTTCCAGGGATCCCAGCTCAGCCTCGAAGGGATGTCTATTTGCATTTTCAAGCTGGAGGCTGCTGCTCAGATGTGTGTGTGTGTGTGTGTGTGTGTGTGTGTGTGTTTATGCAAATTCCTCCCATTTACCCATCTACCACCATCTGCACCCCCATGACATAGACATAACTCCTATTCCTACTGATAAACCATCTCTGCTCCCCTCTAAAGCCAATCTCTCCACTGTGAACTCATCCTCCCTGCTATGGTTCGAATGTTTTTATCCACCCCCCAAGATACATGTGTTAGAAATGTAATCCCCAGTGCAACCGTGCTGGGAGGTGGGGCCTAATGGCAGGTGGTTATCGATTGTGAGAATGGGTTCCCTCTCCTCTCCTGCTCTTCTGCAGCATGAGCACAACTGGTCCTCCCCTCTGGAAGATGCAACGTTCAAGGTGTCCTCTGGGAAGCAGGTAGACAGGGCCTTAGCCTGCTGGTGCCTTCATCTTGGACCTTCCAGCCTCCAGAACTGGAAGAAATAAATTTCTGTGTTTTCTAAATTACCTTGTCTATGGTATTCTGTTATAGCAGCACAGATGAAGGACACAGTAGGGAAAATTGTGCCCCGATCTTTAACATAGACTCGCTTTCTGTTGGAGAGACCTAAAGAATCACCAAACTATCATGTGAGTTGTGTTCATGTGAAAGATCACAAAACGATCTCTAAGGGAGAATGTACACGTGAGGTGTGGTAATACAGGCCTAATGGTTATGGTAAAGATTCTCCAGATTCCAAAGTTCTCTTGACACTAGAGGCAGAGGTTTTGCTTAAGGTCTGCAGTTTTGCAAAAACAAGTTGGAGACATTCTGATACTTTTCATGTTTCTCCTTTTTTAATGCTGAAAATTAACTTTTAACTACTTTTTCCTGCTTTATAATGATAGAGACCCAAGGTTTGCTCAGGAGGGCTCCTCCCTGAGTTCCTCAGTCCCCAGACATGATACGGACTTTGTGTCAAGCCCCTTCATTCCTCGAACCAAAACCCCTTTAGGACACCAGCCTCTCAAACACTCAAGGACAGCATTCAGCAATTTCCCAGCTCTCTTCCACATCATCACTTTTTCTCTTTCTACTGGATCGTTCTCCTCAGACCACGAACGAGGTTATTTCTCCCACCTTAATAAAGCCTTCTGTTACCCCCCACTTGCCCTACCAGGTAGGGCTCCAGTCCTCTGTTCTCCTTTGTAGACAAAGAGTGATCTATATCCATGGTTTCACCTCCTGCCACACTCTCCTAAAACTGCTCCAGTCCCAGGTGTTACCTCATCATTCAGCCCAGCTGCTCCTGGCACTGATCACCAGCACTAAATCAGAGTGAATCCTCAGGCACTCTTTGTCAGAACAGATCACTCCCTCCCTCCTTTCTTCTCAATCGCTCTCTCTCTCCTTTTTTTTTTTTTTTTTTCTAGAGACAGGGTCTCTTGCTCTGTCATCCAGGCCAAAGTGCAGTGGCATGATCATAGTTCACTGTAACCTTGAACTCCTGGGCTCAAGTGGTTCTTCTGCCTCGGGATCCTGAGTAGCTGGGACTATAGGCATGCATTTAAAAAAAAATTTTTTTTTATACACAGTCTCACTCTGTTGAACTAGAGTGCCATGGCATCAGCCTACCTCATGACACCCTTAAACTCCTGGGCTCAAGCAAGCCTCCTGCCTCAGCTTCCCAAGTAGCTGGGACTTATAGGCACCTGTAACCACACCTGGCTAGTTCTTCTATTTTTGGTAGAGACAGGGGTCTCATTTTTCTCAGGTTGGTCATGAACTCCTTACCTCAAGCAATGCAGCTGCCTTGGCTTCCTAGAGTGTTAGGATTATAGGCACGAGCCACTATGCTCAGCCTGAATTACTTTTAGAGATGGGTCTTGCTATGTCATCCAGGGTGGTCTCGAACTCCTGACCACCATGCTGGGTAATTTTTATATCTATCATTTATTTATCTATCATATATATTTTTTTTCTTTTTTTTTTGTAGCAACAGGGCCTTGCTATGTTTCCCACATTGGTCTTGAACTCCTGGCCTCAAGTGATCCTCCTGGCTTGGCCTCCCACAGTGCTAGGATTGAGATGAGAGCGACTGTGCCTGATCCCCTTCTCCTTTCCTACTTGGCTTCCTTCCAAGACCCCTGGCTCACTGGCCACTCCTTTTTATTCTCCTTAGCAGGTGCCACTTCTTCTCCCCAGCCTCTCACATGAGAGTGACTCAAAGCTCAATCTTTGGTTCTCTTTCTTCCTGCACTCACTCCCTTGCTGACTCCATCTGACCGCACCCTTTCCATATGTCTACATGTCAGCAAGTCCCCAACTTACACCTCCAGCTCAGGCCTCCCCCTAGACTCCAGGTGCACAGAGCCCCCTGGCACCCAGCATCTACCAGCTACCAGCTATTATATCTATTAGGCACCCCAAACCCCACACACCCCAAACTAAACTGTCAATCTTCTCCCCAAACCTACTCCACCTGTGCTCCCTCCATCTCAGATCACCACACCTCTGTGCTCCAATTGCCTGATTACTTCTCACCACATCCATTACTATCAGCATGGTCCTGTCCCCTGGATTAATCACTGCAGCCTCCTAACAGCTCTCCCTGCTTGTATTCCTATAGTCTATTCACAACACAGCAGCAAAGCAAAGCTTTAACCCCGCAGGTCAGATCATGCACCCCCACCCCACCCCCCAAGTCCTGTAACTACTCCCTATCCTACTCAGAGAAAAGCTCTCCCTGTGGCTACTCGGTGAGCCCTCTCTGCATTCGTCTCAGCCCCCTCGGTACTCACCTCTCACTCCTTCTGCTTTAGTTGTCTGTAAATTTTACTGGCCCTCAAAAATGCTGCCATGCTCCTGCCTAAAACATTTGTACTGGCCCTTCTGCCTGGAACATTCCCCAGGTGCCATGTGACTATGGCTCTCATCCTCCTTCAGACCTTGTTTAATTGTACCTCTTCAGGAAACCCTCTACCTCACAGTGTATGAACTTCCACCCTGCCCTCCTCTGACCCTCCTGACTATCCTTACCATACTCCCTCCCCCTCTTAGCATGTCCTCATCATACCATATTATGAGTTACTTATCTATAATACTCATTGTGTGTCTCTCTTCCACCCTAATCCCAAGTGCCTAAGAGGATGCGTAGACCCATCATCACTCATAAATAGTCATTGAATATATGACTTTCTTTCTTTCTTTCTTTCTTTCTTTCTTTCTTTCTTTCTTTCTTTCTTTCTTTCTTTCTTTCTTTTTTTTTTTTTTTTGAGACAGAGTCTCACTTTGTCACCCTTGGTAGAGTTCCATGGTATTAAAGGTCACAGCAACCTCAAACTCTCGGGCCCAAGTGATTCGCTTATCTCAGCCTTCCAAGTAGCTGGGACTACAGGCACCTGCCATGACACCTGGCTGTTTTTAGAGACAAGGTCTCACTCTGGCTCAGGCTGGTCTCAGGCAATCCACCCTCCTCGGCCTCCCAGAGTGCTGGGATTACCAGCATGAGCCACTGTGCCCAGCCTGAATATATGACTTTCTAGGATGGGCCATGACTTTGATAAGGTTATCAGAGTTTTGTGGCTCAAAACATATTTTAAAAAACAAAGCAAGCTCGGCACCCATAGCACAGTGGTTACGGCATCAGCCACATACACTGAGGGTGGTGAGTTTGAACCCGGCCCGGGCCAGATAAACAACAAAGGCAACTACAACAAAAACTAGCCGGGCGTGGTGGCGGGTGCCTGTAGTCCCAGCTACCTGGGAGGCTGAGGTAAAAGAATCACTTAAGCCTGAGAGTTTGAGGTTGCTGTGAGCTGTGACAGCACAGCACTCTACCGAGGGCGGTATAGTGAGATTCTGTCTCAAAAAAACAAACAAACAAACAAAAAACAAAGCAAAACACCAGACACTTTCAAGGAGTAAATATGTTTGGGGGGGAACCCCACTATTCTAGTCCTCAAAGAACCTTTCTGAGCAGACACAGCAGCAGAACCCAAAAGGTATCACCCTTGGTTTCTCCCACTTCCCTCCTGACATGTCTATTATTTTGCTTTGCCTGACTATGGCAGTGCTGTGGGTCCCTCCCCTGGTCTCACGAGACCCTGAATGCCAGCCGGGCAGCAGTTTCTAGACCCCGCGAGAGAGCTTTCTCAGCAGCGGCACAAACAGGAGAGAGACCATGAGATTCACCACTCAAGTGGGCACTGTTTGTGGAGTACATGCTGGGAGCAACAAGAACAGCAGTAAATACAGAACAGAAAATAACCATCTTTGAAATGACAACAAATGGGACACATTATCTAAGCACTAACACCTAAGGAGGTGGCTGCCCAAGCTCCAGTGGGCAGCTTCTCAGGAGAGAGAGGTTTTTTTTCCAGGTTGCCTGGTCTTTAGTCCTTGTAACTTTTCATCTTTCAGCGCCTTCAGGAATTTATCTGCAGGAAAACAAAACAAACTTAGCTGTGATAGAGATAAAGGCTTTTTTTTAACACTTCCAAACCAAACTCTTAGGAAGCAGCTGTGCCCCCAGATGAGCCTAAAACCCATTTCTGATCCAAGATCGGAGGAAAAAATACCCTAACAGCCTAAACACATTTAACTGGAGAATATATATGTAGTACAGTAGAACTGCCGTAGTTGACCACCTCCCTATAGTGACCGCCTCCTTAAGGTAACCTAATTTTCATAGACCAGACAAGCACCATATGCACATATCAGTACAGTAAGATGGCCTAGTTCCTTATGTTGATCCTCTGCACGTGTTGACCAGTTTGTTACAGTTCCTTGGGTGGTCAACTTATAGAGGTTCTACTGTAGTTAGGAAATCCAGGACTTAGAAAAGCCCAAATTTTCTAGGGACTGTTTTCCCTATGGCTATGAGAAAGGGTACATTATAGGATGTCTGATCAACTGAGGACCATGACCACTGCCATATGGACCTAAGCATTTAGGTGATTTCATACTTTCCTTCCCTGTGTGGCAGGAGGGCCAATCTAACCTAGTGTATACAATAGTTGGGATGGTCTTTGTAGAACCACCTGCCTCCAGTCAAGTGCAAGCCTTAGCCAGATCAGGTAATGGAAAAGACAAAGTCTGCAGGACAACCCATGGCTACTGAATAATCTACTCTGTGATAGGTCCTTCTGGGAGAACACGTGGATGTGGTAATATTACCCTCCAACAGGGAGGAAATTGCACACCAGAGGAATCCTGCATGCATCAATGCACCTGGTCTGCCCTGGAACAGATCCCTAAGATTTCAGATCTAAGATCAGATGCAGAGCCCCGGATCCCGATGAGAGGGCTAACCGTGCAAGGGACACGGAGACCCAGGGTAGCTGCCTCCAGCATTGGGAAGTGGAGTAGCCCAGTGAATATCCTTGGGTCTCTGAGTCTTGCACAATTCCCACCTCCCCCTGAAAACACCAACTGACCCTCATCTCTTCCCCCCTCCTCCCAGACAGGGCCCCAGGTTAATATGGAACATTAACCCTCAGGTCTCTAGAGATAGGCCTTTCCGTGGTGGCTGGAGTTCCAGAGGACAGAGGTAAGGGTATTACTGCTCAGGAAGACTAAAGTTCAGAATGCGGGGAGTGGTGGAAGGAATTTCAGGTTTTAGAGGCTTTGAGTCCTGTTACTCAAAGGGCTCAGGATGGAAGGGAGGATAGAGTTTGGGACTAACAGGTTCATGAAGTTCACATTTGTGGTGGGGAGAGGGGCCAGCTGACGGCAGAGTGACTCAGTGGGATGGATTTTGGATCTGGGACTCCTGGGGATGAAATCTCAGCCCAGGGCCAAGGAGAGAGCCAGGGCAGGTTAGGGTGGGCCTGGGTGGCCCCGGCAAGGTCACGCACAGCGCTGGGAGTCGAAGCCGTCCCCAGTGATGGTGAGCAGCTCTAGCTCCTTAATCCGGATCTCCAGCTCGCACAACTCCTCGGGGTGGGAGGCAGAGGCGAGCCAGGGGGTCTTGGGGCCGGGGGCCAAGGGCAAGGCAGCCACTTCGGGCCCTGGCAGCGGCGAGTAAAAGAAACGCAGGGGCTCGTAGGGGATGGAGGCCAGGCCAGAAGGCCAGGGCGGGGGCCAGGGGCGCTCGCTGGGGGGACCCAGGCCGGGTGGCGGCGGCGGCGGGGGCGCCGGGGCCGGGGGCACCTGGGGCAGTGGCCGGCTCCCTGCCGCCCCGCCCGCTGCCGCCCCGCCAGTCTTCAGCGGCACAAAAAGCTTCTTCCAGATGTTGAAGTCGCTGAGCGGGGAAGACGAGATACCGCGGTCGTAGAGGGATGGGAAATAGAGAGGCGGGGCCGGCCGCTGGCTCATCTTGGGGCTCTGGCTGCCGCGCCGCCCCTTCGGCATCGTTTGAATGAGAGGCTGCGTGGAAGGAACCCCGCGCCGGGAGATGCGCGCTCAAGCCGGGTGTCGCCGGGGTTCTGAGGTTCCACGGACCACGCCCCGACGGAGCGCGGCCCCACCCTTCCGCCATAGCCCCGCCCCTAGAAGGTGGGACTGGAACGTCGAGAGGCCCCGCCCCAGAAGGTGGCCCCGCCCACTAGTAGCAGGCCACGCCCGTCGTTTGAAGGGCTGGGGAACTCCACAGAGAGAGACCTAACCCCTTGATTTTCGCTCCCTGATTTTTGTTCCCCAAACGTTGACGTTACCCTGGCCCCAGGCCTGCCCCGCCGCTAAGCTATTTCCACAGGCCTGTGGTTCCAAGAGTTTCTCCCCAGCTGTGAAGACCCCCAGCTCCAGCTGTCACTTCCCAACATACCTACATTCAAAAGAGGGAAACAGGGAGCTGCCCAGGGCTGCAAGAGAAATCTTTCTTCAGTCTTCCTCTCCTTACAAAAAAAAATATTTCCTGGAAACCTGCCCTGAGCCCCCCACACTGCCCTCATTGCTTCGCTGACCACCTCTCTGTGGAGAAGCCTGAGAAAATGAGTGACGTTCCATCCTCCTCAGTGGGAGGCAGACAAAGAAGAGGATTGATTGGGAATGGCTATTAGAGACAACCCATGTTTCTGCCAAACATAGCACTGTTGTGGAACATTCCAGAAAAGGGAACCGTAGTCTAAATTGGTGATCTCAAGGAGAGTGTTTTGAATAAAATGCTGTTTATCTTCCAAACACAGGCATTATCAAGAGCTAACAGGCCACAAACCCCCAAGAGGAAATCCTGCTGGACTCACCTCAGAGAGCTCACCAGTTTCACATGAGCGACTTGGAACTTCTGTCCAAGGGACATGCCCAACTCATTTTTATCAGTAGCATGTATTAGCCACAGCCTGAGGGAAATACATTTGCACGTGAGCCTGCGCCTAATGATCGCTGGTGTGAATGAACAAGGAGGGTGAGGGCCAGTCAAGGTCAGAGTCAGTACCAGCCCCACAAGTGAATGCTATATGTAATATAAATATGCATATGCATATGTTGGGGGTGTGTGTGTGTGTACAGCAGCAAAGAAGACAGTCGTATATCCAAGCTGGGTAGCTTTAGCTAAGTTCCCTAACTTTTAAGTTGGTTTTATATAAAATAGACATACCAGAACCAGGTTGCCTCATAAAGTTGGTTGTGATGATCAGACATTAGATTGGTGTGTATGAAACACATGGAACCTTGGAAACTGTCCAAATGCTAGGGGCAGCTATCCCCACTGACAGGCCTGCCTGAAACCGGGAAGTGTTTCTTTCCCCACACTCAGCTGTGAACTCCTGAGGGCAAGGCACCAGCTCAAAGACAGAAATCCATAAATATTTGGGAATTTTTAAAAGTGGTAAGTGTGGGAACCGAAGGAGGAGAATTTGCCACCCCCAAATATGCCACTTTGGCATAAGGATTATTTTGAACCGAAGGTAAATGGGAAACAGCAGATGCAGGAGGAACTATCTTACCTTTCTGTACCTAAAAACAAGACACAAATTTCCCTTTTTAAAGGTAACATAATTTCCCTTTGTGAAAGTGTCTCTGCCCTCTCCCCTATCTCATACCAGGAAAAGGAGATTCTACTTATCACTAGAAACAGCATTGACTGTTTCTACTGAGTCTACAGGACAAACCTTAATCAAACAACCCTTAGCTCCCCTGATATGCATATTTACCTTTCTACATCTGCCTCCAAGCTCAAACCCCTCCTTCTTTGTCTTATTGCTTCTCCCTAATTTATTGCCCTTTCTTAAAATGGTATATTAAACTCTGAAACCTAACCACTTCTGTCGGTTTTCACTTCTTTTCTGTTAGGCTCCTGTGTGCATGTGTAGTAAATCTGTTAATCTGTCTTTGTCAGCTTAATTCTCAGGTCCCAGGCACTAAATCTAAGAGGGCAGAAGAAAAGGCTTTTTTCCACTACTACAGAACTATAGTAGTGTTAAGAGCCAGGGGTTTGGACTCAGACGTAGGACCAGGCCCTGGATCCATATATTTGGCTGTGTGGCTGAATCTTTCTGAACCTTATTTTTCTTCTACATAATGGCACCCACTCGCTTGGGTTGACAAGACAATCTCAACCTGGCTCTGGTGTGTGGTCAGTAAATATTAGCTTTTGTTATTACATAATGAGAGCTCTTAGAAAGGAAGAGATTTTGCATTATGTTTTTTAAATGAAGCATTATAATCATGTTTTGACTTGTACATATCTATTTGAGGAGAAAACATTTACAGAATTTTCCTCCTTAACTCTTTTAACTCCAAGATAATATAAACAGATTTTATACTGGATGGCTTAATTATAATCTGTGAAGTTATACCCAGTAAGTTAAAATAAGTTGATCTGGTGGCTCACACCTGTAATCCTACTAGCACTTTGGGAGGTCGAGGCAGGTAAATTGTTTGAGCTTAAGAGTTTAAGACCAGCCTGAGCAAGCGTGAGACCTTGTCTCTACTAAAAATAGAAAAACTAGCTGGATGTTGTGGCAGGTGCCTGTAGTCCCAACTACTTGGGAAGCTAAAGCAAGAGGATTACTTGAGCTCAGGAGTTTGAGGTTGCTGTGAGCTATGCACTACAGCACTCTAGAGTGGGCAACAAAGTGAGACTGCGTCTCAAAAGAAAAAAAAATTGATGACAAAATTGTTTTCTCTAACAACCTCACAAAAAAACTCTTAAGTGCTACAATAAACAAACACTAAGATGAATCCTAGTTATGGAGGTGAGATCTATATGGAGTAAAAACCATGGGAGTTAAGGCAAAATCCAGTGGTTATTTATGCAAACAAATATCCAGGAAACTCAAGTTGGTGATGAAAAATAGAGCAGGTTTGAACCTGCCACCTCCAGAATATGGGGCTGGGATCCTACTCCTTTGAGCCACAGGCACCAACCCAAATAGAGCAGGTTTGAATTCAACTTAAGCAGAACCTTACCCGCCCTAGCCTCCAAAGCACTGAGCCACCTAAGACCTCAATTCCCCCATTAATTACCATCCTGTTGGGGCTTGAGAGATTTGATTCCTAATGCCCCTGATCCCTGGCATCATTTGGAACTGAGAGACACCTGAGTCCTTCTTGGTGTCAGGGTCAGTTGGAAGACATAGCTTTAGGTCTGGCAGGCTGGTACTTTCTAACCCCACACACCTGAGCTCACTCACCCAGTGTGAGGCCAGCTTAGAAAGCCACAGGCCTTGCTGCACAGAAAGTGCCTTTACTGTCACAGTGAAGAGCTTGAAAAACTCAATCAGGACAGTCATTTTTCTGCTCTCATGTGAAGAGGGGCCGGAAGTGTCACTCTGAAAAAATGTGACACGAGCTGGGGTGGGGTGGGGGGTTCCTCCCCAACATACTGGCTTAAACTCTCTTTATCCTAGGCTGAATCATTGCAGTTGGCATCTATAAATTCTATTGGCACAGCCAGGGGCAGTGTTTGGCCGCTTCCTTCTGAGCCTGAAGAAAGCTTCCTCTGGACTTGCTCCCCTCACAGCCCCACTTTCCCTCCCTCACTTCTGCGCTCCATCTAGCCATGGCTGCCAGTGAGCACATCTCTGTCAGATTCTCAGCCTCTTCAGGGTATGCCACAATTCGCCAGGCTTACTGGCTCTGGGCAGCTTTGGGGGACCGGTAGTGCTTGTGGCTTGGAATGTAAGACTCACAATGTTTGAGTCTGGGACACATTGTGACCATGGGAAAATCATGCCAGCTTTCTAAACCTCAATTTTCTGATCTATAAAATGAAGACAATGTCTATTTTATAGGGTTGAGTTGATGAAAATGTACATGATCAGTAACAGAGACACCTGGTAGGTGCTCACTAAAGTGTGGCTATCCTTATTATACAGCTGTTCATGGCTTTCTTAGTCCCCCATTAAGCCCTGGCAAATTAATGAGGAAAATGGAGTGGGGGGGTGCGGGCATTGTGATGGGTGCCTGTAGTCCCACCTACTTGGGAGGCTGAGGCAAGAGAATTGCCTAAGCCCAGGAGTTGGAGGTTGCTGTGAGCTGTGTGACATCACGGCACTCTACCGAGGGCAATAAAGTGAGACTCTGTCTCTAAAAAAACAAAAAACAAAAACTTCTCCAGAGGCAGACATAGCCAATTAGTGAAAGAGACAGGACTTGAACCCAGGTTCCTAAGTACAAAATCCATGCACTTACTTGTTGCTATCCTGAAATGAAATATTTACGAGAAGCAGTGTGCAGTTAGAAAAAGGTTGTGGCAAACACAGTATTTTGAAATGATCTGTTTGCAGAAAGGCCTAAGTAGGTCCTGTTATGCTCATACTGTTGTATAACTTTCCAGTAAAAAAAAAAAAAAAAAAAGGAAAAAAAATCTCTCCCAAACTGCACTGTTTTCTAAGAAAAGGTAGGATCTGATTTCTCCAAAATGAAAAAGCATCAGAATCCCATTCCCAGCTTCTTTGCAAATTTAGATTGGCATATGTTACAAATTTTATGTGATAGGTAGAGGGGTAAAGTTTCTGACCCGAGAAGTTAAGTGTGAATCCTAGATTTGTCCACTTACTACCTCAGTGACCTTGAGCAATTCCGCTAACTTTGCATAGTTTCCCCTTATGCAAAGTGCTGGTGAAAATATATGTAAAATAAAGAGCTTAGAATTCTGCAACAGGAAGTTGCCCTCATCACAATGAGTGTCAAGACAGTACTCACTCCAGTCAGTACTGTGTCCTCTCCACACTTCATGAATCCCAGAGACAATTGTTTGCATGCAACAGAAACCAATGTGGGCTAATAGGCTTTGAACACTGATGAAGGACTTACATGGACAGGATCAATTATCTGGTCCTGCTGAAGACTCACATGCACAAGCCTGGTTTATTCTATCAAGAGGCCCAAAGTCCAAAACACATGAGTTGGAAGCTCTCATTGTTTTCAGGATATACACTCACTACATATTAAATCATGGGGCTGACGGCAAGGACACAAGAGGAATATACCTATATACCCTGAACCCCAATACTTCCAAAGTCAGGCAATGGGTCAGCATCCTTCAGGATGTGAGTTCCACTTACCTACCCATTGGGTCTACCTTGTACCCATAGCTCATTCCTTAAAGAAGAAGACCCAATGGGGTTATCACCCCTCCATACTGAACATTATGACAATTTGTGCAAAGGCTACTAGATCTCCACTTGTCCTGCCTTTACAGCATTGCCTTTGGGTCCAGGTACTCAACTCAGTCTATGGCATGTGTCACAGTGACTTTTTGCAGAAAGCAACCCCAAAGCTCAAGGCCATTTAGAAGACCTTGCTGATTTTGGCTACTCAGCAGACCTTTCCCTATACCCCCATCACCCAGATTCTGTTACAGAGAACTATTCTTTTCCCAGTGTAGTCTGGCAAAAGTGGGTAGGTGACCCAAGATAGCAGTGAGACTATCTCATCCTGCAATCTAAATCTTAGCCTTTGGAGCAGCCGAACTCCTGGTTTTTTGAATCCCTCTACTCAGATCCAAAGAATTCATTTTCTTAGAACTCATGTGAAATAAACTGCCTTCGTTTAGCCAGTGGTTGTGTTGGTTAGTACTTCCTTCAGGCAAAAAAATGTGCCCTTGGGGAGAGTCACACCCAGTATATGTTGTTTTAAAGCAGAGAGTTAAAGGAAAAACATTAGGCAGAGAACAAAGAGCACCAAGGTAACACTAGGTTTCAATGAGAGTCTCTCTCTTTGTTCAAGTGGACAAAACCACAGAAACTGGCTCTGCCCAAGATCTTTTCTTTCAGTTGCTACTGTTGAGAATATTGCATATGCCGTTATCCTTCTGGGCCAGTAACTATGCTCATGAATTTGATGATATTTTATTTTCAGGAAGGCATCATCCACTGCATTCAATTTATCTAACAATAAGGAGGTTGGTTTTTTCTTTTTATTAAGTCATTTGTACATAGATCATAAGTACATTTATGCCATTATGGGATTCGATGTGTTGATTATTTGTACAAATTGGAGTGCTTACATCCTACTAATCAACATAGCTTTCACCTCATTTACCCAAAGGGTTTTTTTTGTTAAGTTAATCAAGAAATCGAAGCATTCCTTTAATTTCTTAATAGACAAAAGCCAGGCTGTGGCATAAATAAAGCCAAGATCATGATATAAATGTCAGGAAGTCTACTGAATTTTGATAATTCTTTGCCAGCGCCAGGGGGAAAAGGAGAATCCTTGCCTTTGTGCAGGGGGTGTGTCATTTTTTGGGCGTATCGTTTTAGGAAACCAGGAGTCAATGGGCTGAATATAGATGGGCAGGTCCATCACAGGCCTGCAGATCTGCTGCTGTGAAGGATGACATCTGGAAGTCTCAAACTGCCACCCCAAAGGTTGTTCACATTGCATTCATACCACACATACAGATATGCAGAGGCTTCCTACCAGTAATATTCAAAATAAGCACACTCAGCATTATGGGTCACATGCAGCATAGAATGTCCATTGTTTAATTGTGTGTGGCAGAGCCAAGGTATCCCATTGTTCCTATTTTTAAAAAAAAGGCAGGGGGAATTGTTTTAACTTGCTATTAATTTATGCTATTAATTTTTTCCAGCGAAAAATTTACAGATAAGAAAAGTCAAAATTTAGAGACAAGGAAACTCAAATTTCAAGTTATCTTTCTATATGGACCCTGTGCTCCCGTCTCCGGCCACCTGGGGTGCTTATCTCCTTCCCTGCCAGATGTCTTCTAGCTTTGCTCTTGTTGTACCTCCCACACACACTGACGGCCCACATCTGGAACACCTGTGCTCACACAGGAGCCCTGAGGCTTAAGAAACCATTCCATGTGTGAGAGAAGGCTGAAAAGAATTCCCCTGGCATAACTTCTCCAAATGCTACTCATTCTATTCAACTATATTCAGGGAATCAGAGGGGTAATACCTAGGAGTATTACGCTATATACTGTAGGGAACCTATATAAGCTGTCACTGCAAAGCTGGTCCTCCAGAGAGCAGAGGAAGAAGCATGAGCCTAGTTCTAGTCACACCTCCTTCCCTCTTCCCTCAAGTGGGGCCTCTCTGCAAATAGGACTGATCTTCAAACTCTCGGAGTCTCTCATTCTCTTACCCAAGTTGCTGGAGCTCATTTTATTCTTCTCCAACAGAATCCAGATGGAAAACATAAAGCCTTTGGAATGCAGCGGCAAGGGAAGGGAGCGCAGTGGGGGAGTTTAGAGATAAAAGTTGGTGATTAGAGATAAAAGTTCCAGGCTGCTGTCAGAACGGGGGTCACCAGCACAAAAACTGTTTTCCCGGATAAGGTGATGGTCCCGTCACTGTTACACAGGTCCTTCTTGCAGCAGTAGTATTCTAGCTTATTCTCCCCTAAAAGCCGTGAAATGTCCTCAAACTTGCAGTTCTCAGACCTCCAACACTGGTGATATACTCGTGGCCCTGTAGGAAGACACATACACAAGGGTGAGAAAGTAAATGGGTAGGGCTGGGCGCAATGGCTCACGCCTATAATCCTAGCACTCTGGGAGGCCAAGGCAGGAGGATTGCCTGAGCTCAGGAGTTCAAGACTAGCCTGAGCTAGAGTGAGACCCCATCTCTAAAAAAAATAGCCGGGTGTTGTGGCGGGCGCCTGTAGTCCCAGCTACTCAGGAGGCTGAAGCAAGAGAATTGGTTGAGCCCAAGAGTTTGAGATTGCTGGGAGCTGTGACACCACAGCATTCTATCGAGGGCAACAAAATGAGACTCAGTCTCAATAGAAAGAAAGAAAGAAAGAAAGAAAGAAGTGGGTAAAGTTCTGTATCTGCCTTTGTTGTGAAGGGGAATGATTAAGTAAATGATGATATACCTCTACATGGAACTTTTCCATAAAATCAAGGTCTCATCAGAACCAGTATAGTTGTGTACAGGTAGGTAGAGGAGACAACAGGCATTTACACTGTGAAGAGGGAAATCTGGTTACATCTACCAAGATTTTAAACACCTAGACCTTGTGGTCCAGCAATTCTACTTTTAGAGTTTAGCCTATAAAGTTACTTGTAAGAGGGATTAATATGAGCTTAAGAACTGCAGTACTGGGGGAAAGGGTGGGGAGGGAGGGGGGAGGGAGGTAGAGGGAGGGGGATTGATGGGATTACACCTGTGGTGCATCTTACAAGGGCATATGTAAAACTTGGTAAATGTGGAATGTAAATGTCTTAGCAAAAATAACTGGAAAAATGCCAGGAAGGCTATGTTAACC
>CAUYPK010011174.1:0-12069 GCA_963574355.1 Loris lydekkerianus
TTACAAGGGTATATGTGAAACTTAGTAAATGTGGAATGTAAATGTCTTAACACAGTAACTAGGAAATTGCCAGGAAGGCTATGTTAACCAGTGTGATGTAAATGTATCAACCGGTCTGTGAAACTAGTGTATGATGCCCCACAATCATATTAATGTACACAGCTATTATTTAATTAAAAAAAAAAATAATGTTGCAAAGCTTTTGAATCCTAAGCATTTGGCATTAGAACAGATTGGAACAGAGGGATTTTACTTTCTTTATTCAGTCATTCAAATATCGACTTTTATTTATCATCATGTACATACCACATCTTATGCAAAGCATGGTTGTTCAAGATAGCTGGATTTGAAAGTCAGGAAGCCCAAGTTTATTTTGGTCAAGGACTATTAAATTCCCTTTATGTACTATGTCAGGAAGTACAGCACACAGGCGAAGATGAGCTGGACCTACAAAATCCCAAGATCTGTTGATGTCAAACTTGATGATTTACATGCGCTGATTTCACTAAATTAACCCGGTGAATACTCTGAAGGGCCTTTCCTATTGTTATATTTCAGGCCTCAGATTCATCCCCATTTATATTTCTCTCAAGATATTTTTGCTTACATCTATATTGTTCAATGTATTTAGGGAAAGGAAACAGCAAAGTGATATGGTATATCCGAAAAATAACAGTTAAGAGCAAACGGAGAAAAATGCAGCTGAATCCAGCAGGAAACCACACTTCAGGTGACATCGATTCGTATCCAGAAATACTTAAAAGGCTCTCTAGTGATTCTAAATACTTAAGAGCATATTCATTTCCTTCCAGAAGAAACCAAAATTACCCAGTAATTTAATTCTTATTGAACAAAAAGACAGATATATACAGACATACCCACAAACTCACTGTTTCACTCTCTGATATCATGTGCTTGAAACTAAAGGGTTAGAAACATAATTTATACAACATGAAATGAGGAAACAGTCTCCAGCTATTGATGCCTTGGCCTTGAGCTTCTTGGAATGTCAATTGATCAATCAAGGAGTTGTAGCCAAATTGCCTATGACAGAATATTTTCACTTGGAGAAGCAGACAAATGTCTCATGCAAGCTTGCAGTTCTCAGCAATAGCAATAAATGTACTAGCAGTACAATGAGTTAACAAATAAACAGGAGGGGGTAGGGAAAACTTTTTGGAACACACTTGTATTCCTTTTCTTCACCTTTCTTTTATCTGCCTTTCTCTAGTCTCTAAGACAGTTGGTTGAAGTCTCCTGGATTGTTGTAGGTAGTTTTAAAAAATTAATATTAATATTTGTGCTTTACCTTTAAAGATAAATAATGATTGATTATTGACAGATCTGTTTTGGCAAAAGATTGATTGCCATCTGAAAAATAATTACCATAGGATTTCCATGTTATATTTTTGAATAGCCAGCATTTACATATGAAAAGAAGTTTTCAGAAGTATACCTGCTTCCATAAGAGCAACTTTGCTGGGAAAACAAAACAAAACAACAATCTTTACCTTTTATTCAGAATGCATACTTTTATAGCAAGAGACTTGCCTATTGCTATTAAAATCTCTCTTATGTAGATTTTCCTCGCAGGATCTTTGCAGAAAACAACCTACCTGATTTGTACAAAAGAACACTGCTCTCTAGTGGAATAAGGGGAAAGAAATCCATTACCTCATTCACTTGGTTTTCTTGCATTCTTGGCTTCTGCTTACGAAAGGCGGCTGAGCTTTGTCCTGAACTTATGACATGTTATGATATATGGCTACAATTATTGTGATATTATACTGTGAAGTGGTTTTGCTCTTGTAATCAAGCAAAAATATTCCCCACCCCCACCCCAAACCCTCTTTTGTAAATTGAAACCAGTAGGTCTTACTAGCCCTTCCTTCTCAGCTGCCGCCTATAACCAACAAGAAAAAAGCCTGCAACTAATAACGATTTAATTTACACAGGAACTTGCAATAATTTAACTCACATCAGGTTAATTTGGAAGTGATTAATGGCAGCATTTATGGGGCGGGATATTTTTAATAACGCTTTACTTGGGAATGTAGAGCATTTGTGCTCCAGACCGCGGGCTGCCTTTTCGTTAAGCTCTTGTCTGTCTGCCCCCATCACCCCACTCGTGATGTTCATCCCTTCCCTTTTCCATCCTCCTATGGGGTGCAGCTCGAGGGAGAAGTGGGAAATTCTCCTTGCCACAGTTTCTGTCTCAGCAGGAGGGTATCACAAAATTAGTACAAATTTGCTCTGATGGGGTACTCTTTGCCTTGGAATAGTTGTTACCCTACACATTATTTTACAAAATAACTCTTTCAAGGATCATGGGGGCCTTGTATCTTCTCAACATTTTTATACATTCTGCATTGGACAGCAAGAAATGTAAATTTTTGAATTTGCTATAATGGTTTTGTACCACTAGGCAGGCACAAATTTGAGTGGGAATGTATACTAATCATTCCAAATAAGAGATACACATTTTGGAGGATTAAACCCTACACCCACTAGACCTCAAAAGGTTTATCACCAAACAGGCCATATTCTTAAGTTTCCAAAATGTAGCAGTAAGTTGCAGCTTCTCCCCTAGGTCCCCAACTTTCAGAGCAGGGAGAATGTCCTGATTGGCTCAGAATCTTCACATGCTAATAAACGTAATGAAATATGGTACCAAGGTAGGGTATATAATTGCCCCTCCATTCATCATCACTTAAATTCTATCCATTTTCTGATTAGCTTTCGAATTTCAGTATAAAACTGTAAGTGATAATTTGGGGAAGTAACCTTTTATTTCAGAGATGGTTAGGAACAGAGCTCAGATAGACATCAACACCCTTACACTTCTGCCAATCAGTGGAATGCACTGGACCCATTTCACAGCCCACTCTGCTTCTACTCTGAAGGGTTTTGTGGATGAGTGGATATGACTGTGAGCAGCAAAAGTCAAAATCAAAAAGAAAAATGATGCTTTATTTGGGAATGAAAAGCACACATCTCTTTTTTATGTTTAATATTTACTTTATCTCTATCTTCACATCTGGACAAAATTAATAATCTTTAATTCAATCTCCTACTTTCAAAAAGCGTTTAAAAAATAGTTACACTGAGCTATGTGTCCTGTTACAGAAAAAGTAGTAAAAAGATGTCTCTTTTGCAAACTTTTCTCTCTCAAGCCAGTAAAACACAATTCAACTTAAAAATTCTGGTCAGCTCTAGACTTGTTAGTTACCATTTTCTTGTGCTTATGACTGATGGAACACCATTTTCCAGAAGCTCTATAAAAAGTAGGTCTTGTGAAGAGGTGAAAGGAACATTGATGTAAGAAATACATTCAAGCTTCAGCTTTTCCACCAGTACATTTTGAGCCTTGAGTCACATCACCTCTATGTGACTCAGCCTTTTCATCTGTAAGGATTGAGTTAAGAATTACCATAGAAATTAAATAAGACATGACATGAAAAAGATACATAAAGAAACCATGATGTAGTAACCAACTCTGTTTGGTTTCTTGATCAATCCAAATTTGAGTTTCTGTTTGTAAAATAAGAATAATTACTTTAATCAGAGGGCTATTTTAAAGGCTGGAGATAATACTTGCCAAACTTCAGGCTCAGGACCAGACATATAAGAAGGGATCGACAAGTAAGTGGCATAAAAATGAACTTGACAGTGAGGGTAAGAGATTGTGCATGACAGTCACCTAGTCCTGTTCTGATTCTACAGTAGGGACACCATAAATACTGGGTGGCATGAGAATGACATGATGATAATCATAAGAATATTGTTATGGATGATGAGAGTGACAATGATGATAGTAGCAATAAAACCAATGATAATGATGGGGAAGAAGTGCTTTACACGATAACTGGAAAAATATAGCTAGAAACATTACGATGTAGTAAAGAATCTAACGTATTTGGGTTTGAAAATTGAATCCACTACTTAGTCATATTTTGACATTGAACAAATATTTTACTTCTCTGAGCCTAGACTTTGTTATCTGTATAAGTTTTGATGATGCAGCTTAGAGATGTCACTAAATTATGTGTCCAAACTACTGACATCTAGAATGTTCTAGATAAATCTTAGCCCTTTTCATGTCCTTCCTCAAAAAGGGGCTTTGGAGGGTGTGTCAGGCTGTGTGCACTCAGCAGATGAAGGGAGAGAGAGGGTTAACTGTTGGAGGTTTGCATAGTGCAGGGGAACACATTGCTTCACTCACATTTCACTGTCAGAACTAGTCATGCACAAAGAGTACTGACAACAGGAGTCCTCTGCTCAGAAGTTGCTTTCTAGTGACAACCAAACTCCATGGAAGAGGAGCATTAGTCTCTGGTGGACAGTTGAGCACTATGGCCCTTACCTAGGCACATCTTTTCCCCAAATACAGAACACACTTCCCATTTCCTCCAGGGAGGCAACTCAACATCTATTCCAGCCCTTCCATCTAACTGAAAGTCCAGGATTTAAAGGGGGTTGCACAGTTCTTACCTTTATCCTGACATGGCTTCTCAAGATCAAGCTGCCTAATTACTGATACACCATTTACATCTTTAAAAAGTATTTGGACCACTCAAAGTAAAAATAGAGAAATTTAGATAAGAATAAAATCTTAGGAATCATGTAATAAAGCAGGGTGATGATGATGATAACATAAATACCCCAAAATGTGGATTAAGAACATGTACATGGTTTTGAGCTCTCTAAAAAACAAACAAAAAACCAAAGGAAAATTGGTTTGATCATATAATTATCAACATATAATTTGATCATAAGCATTTATGTGTAGCAGGATGAAAGCATAAAATGGGATTTCCAGTTCTTTTTGGGAAAAGCGAGACTGTGATAATGGGAGGCCCTCTGTTCTGCAGAACACATTGAGTTTGGGACATTCAAGTTGGGGTATAAGAGACATAGAAAGCTGAGTTTTTCAACATAACAGAAATTAAGCTTGTGAAGTAACCTGGGTGCATGGATAAGTAAGTTAAAAAAAAAAAAAAGGCCTTGCTAGCATGATTTGAACCATCTCCATGACCTCCCAAATTTTAAATAAGATGCTAAACTTGTGAAGGGATTGTGTTTTTTGAAGAAACCAGGGACTCTGCTCATTCTCTGAGATTACAGTAGTATATGAGAAACATAACCTGTAGAAGTACAATGAAACATATACTCCTAAATGTATCCAAAATCATGCAGAGGACTTTTAAATGCTTTGTGACTTAGAACATTACTATTAGGAAATTATACCTCAATATCTCAAGGGAAAAAAAAAAAAAAAAAAAAAAAAAAAACTTCATCTAATTGGTTTGAGAGAATAGACACATTTTTTAAAATTCTTTCCATTTACATATTTATATAAAGAAAACTGAACCATATAATAAATTATGAACTTGAAAATAAAGCCTCTATCACTTCAAGACTTCTGATATCAGGCCATTCCTTATAATTACCCTCTACAAAATCCAGTTACATTGGCCTTTAATTATAATTTTGGAAATCTTAGGACTATTGCTCAGACATATACAATTAGGGACTCAGAATTGATAACAGAAACAGTGTATTCCTACATCTCTTGTGAATCAATGTGATTTATTAAGATATGTATTTATTTAGGGTGTTGGCAATATAAATTTGAAAGACTATAATGGAAAGAGTTCTGTTAGGTCTGGCAGAGGGCAAACAGGGAGCAAGGAAGGGGCAAGGGCAGAGGGCAGGAACCCAAACGTATCTAGGAACCAAATTGTGCCTTGGGAACTGTTCCCTAGTGGGAACACACACAGTATGAAATTCTGCGTAAACCTTAACTGAACTAGGACTCTTTACCATCTAATTAGCATAGCATGAGTGGAGCTTTCTTGAAGGATTTGGACAAAGAGACATGCATAGAAAGGGGAAACTGTTATACAACCAACCTGTTATGTAACTTGTTATGTAATCTGTTATGTAACTACAACCTGTCAATCACCACATAGGTGGGAGACAGCAACCAATCCAGCCAAGAGAAAGGTGGGACAAGCTAGGAGCACATAAAGGTAGGATGTGCTCAGATTTGGGTTCTTTCCTCTCTTGTGGAGACTGTTTATGTGTCATCGTGTCACTTCCTTCTTCACTTTTTATAGCTTCTTTCTTTTTCTTGTAATAAACTGTTCACGTGGGATTGCTCCCTATCCGTCATCACTCTATCATTGGCTTGACTCAGTACCTGTACTCATTCTTGATGCTGAGAACCTGGGGACCAGAGAACATACAGGCAGACCTAACAATTCATTTAAACAAAAATTGTCTAGCTTACTCATATAATTATAGAATTTAGACATACTTATACACAAAGAAGTACTCTTATAAAATATTTTCCATTGATGGAAATAGTTGAATTCAACAAACAAGAAGATCAACATGATGAGTAGCAACTTAAAAAAACAAGTTGTAGGGTGAAAAACAAAAACCTAAATCCAATAGGGAGATGAAGAATGGCTTTAAAAATAGTGATCACGGTCATCAACTGAAGGAACAGGTTTACACGTGAACTATTCAGAAGAACTCATGGGTCATCTCCTTCATTATCTCTTATGAGGTTCTGTTCCTAAAAGGCAATAGGCATACTATTTGAAACACAGGAAATTAATGATTATGAGATCCATGGTTTCTGCAGTCCAAGGTTAGCATCATTATTTCAGTTTTTAATATTCACATTCTTAATAATGAGTTTTGCATTTTCTTCAATTTTCTCTTGGCAGATATATTTCAATTCCACATAACTTAATAGGGAAATTGTGCTAAGGTAATATAGCCCTATCATTTTCTTTTTCTTTTCTTTGTTTTTTTTTTTTTTTCCTTTTTCCTAAGGGAACAACAAAGTATAAGAAAGAGTAAAATGGAACTTTGCTAAAAAATATAGTACAAGGCTTTTATATTGCTATTATTGGGGGACAGGTGCTAAATCTACCATGTAAACAGAGCTCTCTCTGTCACTCAAAAATGTTGACATAGTGAATTGTAGACCAGAAATTTCCCTTCATTTTTCTAAAGTATTGCAAGGGAAGCTCAAGGATGGTTAGATAGATTTTCTTCAGGTAGAGAAACTATAAATACAAATATATAGTAGACTTTCTAACCTTAAACATTCTCATGCTTTGTTCCACAAATCAACTGAATATTCAAAAAATCCCCATATTTTATGCTTCTAAACCACATCATATAGAATTCTAAGTTGTCTTTTGAACCTGAAATTGACACAGGCACCTATTAATATATCATGGGCCCTGGGATGTACTCCTGGAAATGTTGTCAATATAGTGTTGTTATTTGGCACCTGCAAGAAGTTGCATCTCTACTCACTTTCATCATAAATTGGAATTGAGGAACTAAGAAACCAATAAAATCAACAAAATCAGAGTCAGATGCCTCAAAGATGCACAGCCACCTTTATGTGACAGTAGGAAAGGGCACAGGCAACAGTTGCAGGCCACCTGAGTGTGAGTCAGGGTCCATATCTTCTGGCAGTGTGCACTTTGGCAAGTGGCCTCATTTACATGCATCTCTGTTTCCTCATCTCTAAAGTGAAGATGAAAATAATAGTGCCTAAATGATGGGGTTATTGTGAGGGTACATTACTTAAATACCTTCAGAAGTAATTGGCACAAAGTAAGTGGTAATATGTCCTTCTGATTTATTGTTATCATTATCACAATAATTGTTATCATCATCATCATCATCATCATCATCATCCTTAACATCATTATTTCTGGCTAGGAAGACTAGCTTATAATCAGAGTGGACACAGCAACATGTCTAATGAAATTCTGTGTCTAGATTTGGAGGATGAAAATGATTCATTAAAATAAGAATGCATCCAGGAAAAAGATGCCTTCTGGGAATGGGATTAAAACTAGGAATTCTGCAAAGAATGTCAGACTATTAAAAATTTATTAACTGGTTGTCATTCTATGAGAAATCTTAGAAAATGACCTCTAGACATTCCCTGGTGCCTCCTATACCCACAAAAGTTCCATTAATTATCCATTTACAGTTTGGAACTTCCTTCTGGACAGGCAACTGAGAAAAACAAATTATCCCATTTATTCTTATTCCTAATTCATTTTTATAAATGGAAACAGATTTGGTTTTGGACAATAAAAATACAATAATTTCTTTCTATTATGGAATAGTATAGAGTACAATAGTTTAAAGAAATAGAAAGTGTTAATTTCAGTTTTGAATGCTGATCTTTTTAAAACTGGGTTACCTTTCTTGTGAAATGGAATGATTGTATAACTTAAAATTAAAAGAGAATAAATAAAATACTATAAGTGAAATGAATGGCACATCATCAATTCTCAATAACTGAACTTAACTTTGTCTCCTTTTTCTGAAAATCAAATACCACCACACATACTTGTAAATTGTTCTAGTGAGTACAAGTTAAATGCTTTCTTATCTTGTCATCTGGTTCTAAGTTGCTTTAGCTTTTATTTTTTAATTCTGAACTGACATTTAAACAAAAGAGTAAGACTATGACGAAAATCAATATTTATCAGACTGCTTACTTCATGCAAATTATGCCATTTAAACAGCAAGGCAATCTTGTGAGGTTGGTGTTATTATCCCTTAAAACAGATGAAAAGACTAAGGCTTAAAGTAACTTACCTGAGATATTTAATAAGTGTTGGATCAGGGTTTTAAATTTCTGCTGTATCTGACCTCAAAATCAATTTTTGTTCCCTTTTCTTTTTTCATGATTTTTCTTCTATAAATTCTGACCCGTCTTTTAAAGACAAATATTATTGGTATTTTTTTTTCTCTCTATTTAACTGACATTGAATAATGCAATGTCTAAAATGAGGTAGGTATAGCTTTAACTTTCTGATATATAGCAATGGACCAGAGGCAGAGTCATCCTGAAATGGGACAAACAAACATTGTGACAAGGGTGAGGAGGTAAGGCAGTAAGGAAATAAAGCTGTAACGTTTCTAGAGGTATTATGCACCATGAAGAAAAATAGAGTATAGTAAAGAAAAATAAAGTATAGTAAAGGGTAAAGAATAATGCTGGGAGAGAGATACTCTATCATATGTGTGGGCCCGGGAAAACCTTTTTGATGAGGTTCCCTTCTGGTAGAGATGAGAATAGATTAAAGAAGCAGCTATCCACATGTGCAGGAGGGGAGCTTCTCATGTTGCACTTGTGCAAAGTCCCTGCAGCAGAAGCCTGGCTGTCATGTCTGAGAAACTGAAGTGAGGCCAGTATGTCAAAGCAGACTATTAAAAGTAGAGAGTGGGAGGCAATGAGGTCAGCATTGTTGTTGGATAAGATTGTCTAGACCCCCGGCAACTGGGCTCAGCGAGTCTGGGGAGACAAGACTCCAGGCCTCTCTGGCCAGTGGGATGTGCCTATAATCATCCCTTTGAGGATACAGGGAGCCAGCAAGGGACTTCTGGACCCCAAGAGGACAACAAAAACAGTGGAAAACTGGCAAGTGGTTGCGTGTGTTTGATCCACCTAATCACGCCGTCAACCATAAGTACAAGCAGCAGTGAGACTGCAAACTGGAAAGGCCTTACCGGTGAACTGTTTTGGTGTTCTTGGACTTGGCACTCAGTTGAACTGCCTTAGGGAGAGCTTGAGCAGGAGTGTGGAAAACTTTGGGCATTATCTGGAGCCCCAGATTGAGCCACTGAGCTGCGTGCAGGAAGCCATTGTGAAAGAACTGCCCTGGCAAGCTCCACCCTCAGGGTCCCAGAACAAGGATCGGGAGGGACAAAGTAACCTAGTGACTAAGCAGCCTAAAGGTGGGGAGTGAGCTGCCTTACAGCCTTAATCCTTAGGGGCAGTGAGACGGTTTTGGCACACTGGAGACTTAGGCTGTTGCCCTAGGTAGAGTGCCATTATGTCATAGCTCATAGCAACCTCAAACTCCTGGGATTGGCACCACCCAGACCTCCATAGAGAATGCAGTGACCCCCAACCAGTGACTCACACCCACCGGGCCTCCACATTCCCTGACTAGAAACTGCAAGAGCCACGCAACCCTGTGTCCTCCCTCCTGTGTCCTCCCAGCCTCCCGACTAGCCCATTCATCTGGCCAGGGACTCTGGTAGCTGTGTGCCCTCTGGAGCCCTCCCTGCCTTTGCACAGAGCCCTTCTCCTGGCCAGAGACCGCTGGAGCCTTGGGTTCTCTGTGCCAAAGTCACTGGGTGCCAGGCACTCCCAAAACCATGCGCACCACCTCCAGCCCTGTTGCTGGATCCAGGTGTGTTACACACCGGAGCTGCTTCCACAGCCAGAACTCCCTAGCTAGAGCAGCCCCAGAGGAACTACACAGGGTCACTCCCTACAAAGATCCAGCAACAATAGAGTGATCCCGCTGGATCTAATCTTGGAGAGACACCTCCCCAACTCTGAGGATGGCCAGAGGCAATGGTGAAAAACAATCATGAGGTAAAATCAATAGAAAAACTCTAGCAATATGAACAATCAGAGTAGATCAACTCCCCCAAGTATCAATGGGGCAGAAACAAGACCCCATGCACAAGCAAATAAGACCCCATGCACAAACAAATAGCTGAGATGTAAGAAAATGAATTCAGGATCTGGATAGCAAATAAGATTGAATTAGAATTCCAAAAGTTATCTCAAGAATTCAATGAATTCAAAGACCAAATAACCAAAGATTTTGACACATTGATACAAGAAGTTGCATCCCTCAAAGATCTGAGAAACACAGTAGAATCCCTCAATAACAGAATGGAGCAAGCAGAAGAAAGGATTTCTGACATCGAAGACAAAGCTATCGAATGATCCCAAACCCTCAAAGAAGAAGAGAAATGGAGAGCAAAAACAGACCACTCTCTCAGAGAGCTCTGGAATAAATCAAAGAAAACCAATATTCGTCTTATAGGGATCCCCAAAAGTGACGAAGTGCCTTCATAAGGCACAGAGTCTCTTCTCCATGAGATTATGAAGGAGAACTTTCCAGACATGCCAAGAGATTCCAAAATTCAGATAGCAGACAGTTTCAGAACTCCAGCACAACTCAACCTGAATAAGACATCACCCATACACATCATAATCAATTTTACTAAAGTTAATATGAAGGAGAAAATTCTAAAAACTGCCAGATGAAAGAAAACCATTACCTATAAGGGGGAAGAATATTAGAATAACTGCAGATTTCTCTGCTGAAACCTTTCAAGCTAGAAGAGGATGTTCATCGACTTTTAATCTCCTAAAACAAAATAACTTTCAAACCAGGATCCTGTACCCAGCTAAACTGAGCTTCATTTATGACGGAGAAATTAAATACTTCAACGACATTCACATGTTGAAGAAATTTGCCACAACTAAACCAGCTCTCCAGGACATTCTTAGCCCTATCCTCCATAAAGACCAGCGTAATTCTCCAACACAAAAATGAACCCACCCAAAACATTTTTGATCAAATTCCAACTTCCACAATCACAAAAGGATTAAAAATGTCCACTGGACTCTGGAAAGGCTTATCAATATTCTCAATTAATGTGAATGGTTTAAATTGTCCTCTAAAGATGCACAGGTTGGCTGACTGGATACAAAAACTCAAGCCAGATATCTGCTGCATCCGAGAATCACACCTTACATTAAAAGACAACTATAGACTCAAGGTGAAGGGGTGGTCATATATACTCAAGGCAAATGGAAAGCAGAAAAAAGTAGGCGTTGCAATTCTATTCACAGATGCAATAAGCTTTAAACCAACCAAACTAAAGAAGGATAAGGATGGACACTTCATATTAGCAAAAGGTAATACTCATATGATGAGATTTCAATTATTAATATTTATGCACCCAACCACAATGCACCTCAATTTATAAGAGAAACTCTAAAAGAAATGAGCAACTCGATTTCCCTCAGTTCCATAGTAGTTGGATATTTTAACACCCCTTTAGCAATCCTGGATAGATCCTCCAAAAAAAAGCTAAGCAAAGAAATTTTAGATTGAAACTCAATCATTCAACATCTGGATGTAACACATATCTACAGAACATTTCATCCCAACAAAACTGAATACACATTCTTCTCAGCAGCCCACA
>CAUYPK010011177.1:0-48004 GCA_963574355.1 Loris lydekkerianus
CTCCCCTCCCTTTCCCCCTTCCCCCTATTCTTAGGTTGTAACTGGGTTATAGCTTTCATGTGAAAGCCCTAAATTAACTGTCCTCTAAAGAGGCATAGGTTAGCTGACTGGATACAAAAACTCAGGCCAGATATTTGCTGCATACAAGAGTCACATCTTAACTTAAAAGACAAATACAGACTCAGTGTGTAAGGATGGTAATCCATATTTCAGTCAAACAGTAATCAGAAAAAAGCAGGTGTTGCAGTTTTATTTGCAGATACAATAGGCTTTAAACCAACAAAAGTAAAGAAGGACAAGAATGGTCACTTCATATTTGTTAAGGCCTATTTATAAAATAACACTTGGGTAGTGCACATCTAATGAGCACCCAGTAGGGGTAAGGCGCTGGTGCAATATAAAGACCAGGTGAGTTGCTTCCTGTACAAAGTATAAGCTTGATGAACTGGAGGAGCTGGCGGGGAATGGCTAACCCTGTATATTAGGTGGGTCTTCACAGAGGAGATGCCATTTGAGTGGACTTCTCAAGGTCAGTGGTAGAGATGGGCAGTGTGTTCTAGGTAGCATGAGTACCTGTCCAACTATGTGGCAAGGCATGTTATGCCCAAGAGTGGCAAGAAGGAAGATGTCTAAAGGTGTGGTCACCCCTCTCTCTATTGTCCCCATCAGCACTGCTTGCAAATCCAACTTTGTTCCTCTTGTCAGCTTGTTCCTTTTCTTTCCTCAATGATTATGGCATTTCTGACAACAATCTCCAATAAGCCAACCTCCTTTACTTTTCCCATCTGGCTTTCAGGAGATGCCATTGTCTTCTACTTCAGAGAGCAAACAAACCATCAGACATGTACTTGGCCATCCTCCCTCAGTACTAGAGTACCTGTGTATGCTAGACTCTGCTATCACTGGGGATCGCTGTGGCCAACTGTTCAGCTTAGTCAGAGAGACACATATTAAACAAGTAGCTGCACAGACTCTCATGTGTTTATCCACAGTGGTGTGAAGGAAAATAAAGCATGCTCAGAGAGGGTGCAGGAGGAACCTGGTTATTGGCAGTGTGAACCCAGGCAGTCACTTCATCCCTTTCAGTTGTGAGAACCTCATCTCTCAAGTGGGAATGGCAGTGTTACATACTTACTGGAGTAGATGTGAAGATTAAATGAGGAAATATTGTAAAAGGCCCAGAACAGTGTCCGTCCTTGAGAAAGCATTTGGTATTGGCCCACTGCATTTTCTTGACATTCATAATATCATACCCTGAATTTCTCTCACTCCAAGCCTGGCCTCTTGGTCTCCTTCACTAGTTCCTCTTCTCCTTTTCCAGGACCCAGCCTGGGGTCCTCTTTGCTGCTGTATACAATCTGCCCAGGTCATCTTGTCTGCTAACATAATTTTAAACACCATCTGTGTACTGAGTTTGATACTACACTTTCCATACTGCTATGTTTCCTCCAAAGGTTGAGACTGAATTTCTATCCCATTGTATGGTTTACATCTCCACTTGGCTATTTCCAAGGTCACAAACCTTCAGTGTATTCAAACTGGCCAGGGTGGCAGGGTGGTGAGACCCCCCCTTGGCTTTGGAATTAGTTACATGTGGGTTTTCCTCCAGGTTCTGCCACTGAGTGCTCTGTACAACCCCAAGCCAGTCACTTAATCTCTCTCTGAGCCTCAGTTTCCTCTTCTGCAAGATGGAAAGTAACACCAGTATCCCATCAAGGGTTATGTGAGGATTAAAATTGAAGTGAGAATAATGCACTGAAAGGACTTAGCACAGTGGTGAGTCCCTCCTCAGCATGCAGTGCATGATTCTGACATGCCTACCACTCCTGCAGTCCAGGGGGCTGCCCAGGTGTCTGACCCAGAGGGGTGAGTGATGGTGTCACTGAGGTGGAGAAGACTGGGCAAGAAACGGGGAAGGCAGAAGATGGGAGACGGTTTCCTGAGGCTGCCATACAAATTACCAGAAACTTGGTAGCTTACAACACAGAAGTATGTTCTCTCACAGTTCTGGAAACCAGAGGTCCAGAATCTGGCAGAGCTATGATCCCTCTGAGGGCTCCAGGAGAAAATCCATTCCTTGTCTCTTCTAGCTTGTGGTGGCCAGGCCAGCATTCCTAGGTGTGTAGCCACATAACTCCAATCTCCACCTCCATCTTTACACGGCCCTCTCTCCCTCTGTATCTCCTATCTCTTCTAAACATACTTATGGTGATGCAGTCAAGATAATCTGGGATTATCTGTTCATCTCAAGTCCTTGACTTAATCATATCTGCAAAGACTCTTTTTTGTTGTTATTTTGCAAATAAGGTCACATTCTCAGTTGGCATGGACTTGATGCAGATATTATTATCAGGTAGCCACTTTTCAGACTGCCATAGGCTTCATCAGTACGTCCCTTTTGTTCCCTACGTCTGGTAGGTCATTACGATGTCAGTCTTTCTTTATCTCTGCATCCTTCCTGTCAATGCCAGATTCTAACAAATTACAAAACACAAGAAAATCCATGTCCATAGAGGTGATCTTCAAAATATTCATCACAGCAAATGCAGTTAATTGTGTTGTATTTCATGCAGAAGAGATAGAAGCAGGACACCAAATTGCATGTCTAGGCACTGTATGTGTCTAGGAAACAGATAAGGCTATTATCTAAGCCCCCATTGGCATTCTATGTATATAGAAGACTGTTATCTGAATTAGAGATAGTTTGACTTCTTCCTTTCTAATCAGGATGCTTTTCATTTCATTAACTTGACTGATTTCCTGATAAGAACTTCTAGTGCAATGTTGACTTACAGTGGTGAGAGCAGGCATCCTCATCTGGTTTATAATCTTAGGGGGACAACTTTCAATTTTCACCATTAGGTACACGATTAATTGTGAGTTTCTTATATGTGCCCTTTATGAGAGTAAAGGAAGTTCTCTTCTATTCCTAGTTTGTTGAGTCTTTGTTTTTTTTTACAAAAGGGTGTTGGTATTTGTCAAAGACCTTTTCTGCCTCAATTGAGATGATCATATGGTTTTTTCTATTCTGTTAATGGGGTTTATTACAATGGTAGATTTTTATGGGTTGAACCATTATAGTGGGTTGGATAATGTCTTACAAGATTTTTTTTTTCTTTGAGATAGAGTATCACTATGTTGCCCTTTGTAGAGTGCTATGGCATCAGAGCTCAGAGCAACCTCCAACTCTTGGGCTTAAGCAATTCTCTTGCCTCAACTTCCCAAGTAGCTGGGACTATAGGTGCCCACACAACACCCGGGTATTTTTTGGTTGTAGTTGTCATTGCTGTTTGGCAGGCTCGGGCTGGATTCAAACCTGCCAGCTCCGGTGTATGGGGCTGGTGCCCTAGCTGCTGAGCTACAAGCACTGAGCCATCTTCCAAAATTTCATGCCCCCCTGGAACTTCAAAATGTGACCTTGTTTGGAAATATGGCCTATTCAGATATAATTAAGATGAGATAATACTGGAGTTGGGTAGGCCCTAAATACAGTGACCAGTATCCTTATAAGAAGGCCGTGTAGAGACACAGACACGGAAAGAAGATGGTTATGTGACAATCGAGGCAGAGATTTGAGCAATGCAACTAGAAGTTGAGGAGTGCCTAGGATTGCCAGTAACCACCAGAAACCAGGAGAGAGACATGGAACAGATTCTCTCCTGCAGCCTCCAGAAGGAACTACCCTGCCAACACCTTGCTCTCAGACTTCCAGCCTCCAGAACTGTGAGGGAATCAATTTTTGTTGTTTTAAGGCTCTCAGTTTGTGGCACTTTTTAAAATAGCAGTCCTAGGATGCTAATATAATCTTACATTCCTGGGGTATGTCACATTGGGTCATGGTGTGTAAGCCCCTTAATACTATGAATGCTAGGCTCAGCACCCTTAGCACAGTGGTTACGGCGCCAGCCACATGCACTGAGGCTGGTGGGTTAGAACCTGGCCCGGGCCAGCTGAACAACAATGACAACTGCAACAAAAAAATTACTAGGCATTGTGGCGGGCATTTGTAGTCCCAGCTACTTGGGAGGCTGAGGCAAGAAAATTGCTTAAGCCCAAGAGTCTGAGGTTGCTATGAGCTGTGACTCCATGATACTCTAGTAAGCTTCTGTCTCAAAACAACAACAACAACAACAAAAAACAAACAAACAATCAAAAAAACAACAAAACACTATATATGCTACTGGATTTGGTTTGCTCACATTTTGGTGAAGATGTTTTCTTCTTTTTCATAAGGGATATTGGTCTATAGTTTTCTTGTGATGTCTTTGGTTTTGGTATCAGGGCAGTACTGGCCTCATGGAATGAATTAGGAAGTATTCTCTCTTTTCTGTTTTGGAAGACTAATCCTCTCCTTTCTGTTTTGGAAGACTAATCCTGAACTACAGCAATGGACTTCTGCATGACATCCTGCAATCTAGTTTCCATATTATGGCCAGATCTTTTTTAAAATTTTATGTGTTTTTATTATTATTATAATTGACAAATAAAATTGTATATATGATGTACAACTTGATATTTTGAAATATGTATACATTATGGGATGGCTACATTAAACTAATTAATATTAACATAATCTCCCATACTTATATTTTATAGTCACTTAAAATCTACCCTCTTGGCAATTTTTTAGCATACACTACATTTTTTTTTTGACAGTGCCTCAAGCTATCACCTTGGGTAGAGTGCCGTGGCATCATAGCTCACAGCAACCTCCAACTCCTGGGCTCAAGCGATTCTCCTGCCTCTGCCTCCCAAGTAGCTGGGACTACAGGCGCCCGCCACAACACCCGGCTACTTTTTGGTTGCAGCCGTCATTGTTGTTTGGTGGGGCCCTGGGCCATATTCGAACTCGCCAGTTCAGGTATATGTGACTGGCGCTTTAGCTGCTTGAGCCACAGGCGCCAAGCCCATACACTACATTGTTATTGGCTGCAGTCACTATGTTGTGCTGTGATCTTCTGAGTGTACAGTGCCGCACATCCCTCAGAGCCTTGAGGCATTGATAGCCACATTCCTGATCAGGACCTTTTCTATCCTGTCTCACCACATCTCTCATGTCCATGTCCCAGCTTTGTGAGGCTCCCTTTAGTTCCTTAAACACATCTCAGTGTCATCTCAGAGATATATTGGATTCCTAACTTCCGGTACCTGCAAACATGACCTTATTTCAAAATGTGGTCTCTGCAATATGAACTCGAGTTCATATTGAATTAGCGTGGGCCCTAAACCTGATAAGAACAGGAAATGAGACAGACCCAGACAAAGGGAAGGAGGTCAGGTGGAGGTAGAGGTAGAGGTTAGAGTGAGGTGTCTATAAGCCACGAATGGCTGGGGCTACCAACACCAGGAAGAGCCAAGGAAGGCTCCTCTCCAGAGGCTACCGTGGGAGCGTGGCCCTGCCAATGCCTGGTTTCAGGCTTCAGCCTTCAGAACTGTGGGGGAGGCTCACCACCTGTAGCTCAGCGGTTAGGGTGCCAGCCACATACACATGGGCTGACAGGTTCGAACCTAGCCCGGGCCTGCCAAAAACAATGACAACTACAACCAAAAAATAGACATTGTGGCAGGCACCTGTAGTCCTAGCTACTTGGGAGACTAAGGCAAGAGAATTGCTTAAGCCCAAGAGTTTGACGTTGCTATGAACTGTGACGCCACGACACTCTACCAAGGGTGACAGAGTGAGACTCTGTCTCAAAAAAAGAACTGTAGGGAGGAATAAATTTCTGTTGTTTTAAGCTGCCCACCTTGGAACTTTTCTTTTCTTTCTTTTTTTTTTTTTTTTTTTTTTCTTTTTTTCAGTTTTTGGCTGGGGCCAGTGCCCTACTCCTTTGAGCCACAGGCACTGCTAAGCCACCCACTTTGTGGTATTTATTCTGGCTTCCCTAGGAAACTCATACAAGGATACAGGAGGTTTATTAACTGATGAGCTGGTTGCTTTAGTGATCTATGTCTGATGGCACTAAAAAAAGGAGAAAAGTTAACTCCAGGTAAAGTGATGTGTATCTCTTGTCTTTCACAGGCAAAGGGTGGAGGATATGAAAGTGAAAGTGCTTACCCAAATGCAGAGCTCTTGTTCTTGGAGATCCACAACATTCATGTGATGAGAGAGTCGCTGCGCAAATTAAAGGAGATAGTGTACCCTTCCATTGATGAAGCCCGGTGGCTGTCCAATGTGGATGGGACTCACTGGCTGGAATACATAAGGGTAAAGAGGTCCAGTATTTCATATGCTTTCCTGTTAAGACTATTCTTTGTCTAGGCCATAAATACCAGTATCTCCAGGTGGCTTGTCAGCATCACAAATAAGCACCTCTGTGCTGTGTGTGTGAACTTCTATAGTTTCCAGCAACAGGGTCTCTGTGCAGGGCTTCCATGTCATAGTGAAAAGAGGGACATAGGGTTTGTCTCAGGTCAGGTTTGAACTTTGTGGCCCTGTAATAAAAGACCCTATTTACTGTAGTTTTTTTTTTTTTTTTTTTTTTTTTTTTTTAGTATGTTATGTTTTTTTAAAAAACACACCAATGTTTCCTAGTGATTCTCATTTGATTTCATGGCAATCTCATTTGGTTTATTGCCCAGAACTTCCAAAGTTCTCCCCAGAATTATTTTATGTTATAGTCAAAATTAAACATAGCCTGGTCTAACATGCCTTCTTTTCTAAAGATGCTTCTGGCTGGGGCAGTAAGAATTGCTGATAAAATAGAATCTGGGAAAACCTCCGTGGTGGTACATTGCAGTGATGGTTGGGACCGGACAGCCCAGCTCACATCTCTGGCTATGCTCATGTTGGACAGTTATTACCGGACCATTAAAGGATTTGAAGCTCTCATAGAAAAGGAGTGGATAAGCTTTGGCCATAGGTTTGCGCTGGTAAGTTGAGACAGTAAGGTATATGCTTGACTGTTTGCTCTGTCATATGTGTGCCCGTGTCTTGCCTGACACATAAAAGCATGCACATATAGGTGCAGGCTTTCTCCTCTGTATCAGATCTGAATTGCCTTGATGGAATACATGGACCTGAGTATGTTCTTGATAGGGAATTTTTGTGGTTTTTTGGTTTTCTAATGCAGTTAGGCCTTTTTAACATAATTGAGGTAAAATTTACTTAACATGGAAATAACCATTTTAAAATGCTCAACTGAGTGTCCTTTACTGCGCTCACAATGGTGTGTAACCATCACCTCCATCTAGTCCCAAAATGTATTCATTACCCCAAAAAGAAACCCCATACCCATTAAGCAGTCACTCCCCATTTCCCCTTTCCCTCCAGCTCTTGACAACCATTATCCCACTTTCTGTTTCTATGTGGTTTGCCCTTTCTAAGTACCTGTTTATGTACTTGTATAATGTACATGAAATTGTATAATATTTGTCCTCCAGTGACTGGGTTTCTTCACTAAGCCCAACATTTTCAAGGTTCATCCATGTTGTAAAATATATCAAATTTTCATTTTTTGTAGCTGAATAGTATTCCCTTGTGTGTATATACCACATTTTGTTTATCCATTCATCTGTTGATGGACACTTGGGATGTTTTCACCTTGCGCTATTGTGAACAAAACTGCTACAAACATTGGTATACACGTTTTGCCACAATAAGGTACCACAGACAGGGTGGCCTCAACAACAGAAATTGATTTTCTCACAGTTCTGGAGGTTGCCAGCAGGGTTGATTTCTCCTCTGGCCCCTGTCATTGGCTTGCAGATGGCCTCCCTCTTGCTGCCTCTTCACAGGGTCTTTCTTCTGTGCGTGCACCACTGGGGTCTCTGTGTGTGTCCACATGTCCTCATAAGGTCAGACTGAGCTAGGGACCACTCTGATGGCCTCATTTTAATTTGCTACCCTTTTTAAATGTCCTATGTTCATAGAGTCTCATTCCTCAGGTACTAGGGGTTAGAGCTTCAGTTTGGGGAGGAGGGCACAATGCAGCCTGTAACAACCTGCTTTCAAGTTTAGGAGTAGAGCCTGAAAGAAGTGCTCCCAGAGGGAATGGGCCAGTCCACAGCCTCTGAGCTGCATGCCCTCTGGGAGCTATTGGCAGGTCCCTGGACACCTTCTTTCACCTCTCTTGCCTTGATTTCCTCCTCTCTGTAATGGTGTTGTGTGGGAGAAATGAGATTGTACATGTTGAGTGCTTAGGGCAGTGCCTGTCCTGTGCTAGGAGCTGGGTAAGGTTTAAACTACTCTTTTGTTTCTTCCCAATCAGCAAAAGATGGGCTCAGTAGGGAGGACAGAGTGTGGAACCTTTCCAGATGTTCACTCCTGGTCAGCTCTGAAGACTCAGAGGCCATTCTCTTGTACCTTTTCTCTGCAAACTGTATGTCCTAGGGGAGAGAAGGCCAGCAAGGGTACTCCCCAGGGGGCAGTGGTGAAGACTGGCTACCAGGGCTGACTGGGGTGTGTGCATCAGGGTGTGCCTACAGTGGTCTGCTCCTGGCCCTGCTTGCTGATATGCTGGGGCTCACCACCATGGCCACAGCGAGGACAGCTGTGAGCATCACTGTGTGTCTGGCACTGTTACATGCATCGTCTTGTTTAATCCTGATAGGCAGGTGCTGTCATGGAGAGACAGGGAAAATGAGGTTGCGGGAGTGTGAGTTATTTGCCCAAAATCACACAGCATTTAACCAGTGATTTTACGCCTGCAGCTACCCACCTGCTAGGTCCCTGTACTCTCTCTTACCTTGAGTTCTGTGATGAGCCAGTGCCTGGCCTTGCCCACCTGTTTCTATCATCTATAGCATGGACCTTGCTGACTGTTCTTCCCATGATCCTGCCTCCAGGCCCCCACCCCTAGATTGTTTCCATTTGCCCAAAAACATGCTGTATACCCCACAACACCCTCCAGCTATCAATTATTTATCTCTTCCTTTTACAGCAGAGCTCCTCAAAACTGTTGTCAGCATTCGCTGTCATCATTTCACTCCATCTAGTCTGTCTTGAACCCACTCCAGGCAGGCTTCCTTCTCGCAGTGTCCCCCACAGCTGGTCTGGTCACAGTTGCTAGTGACTGCCACAATGTGGAGGAATCTTGAAAACATTTTGTTTAGAGAAACAAGCCACAAAAGGGTAAATATTATATGTTTCTACTTATATGAAGAACCTATATAAGTAGGTTCTTCATATAAGTAGGGGGGATGGGAGAGGATAGGTGGAGGGGATAATTGGTGGGACCACACATACGGTGCATTTTACAGGGGTACATGTGAAATTTACTAAGTGTAGAATATAAATGTTTTAACACAATAACTTAGAAAATGCCGTGAAGGCTATGTTAACCAGTTTCATGAAAATTTTTTAAACTGTATATAAAACCAGCACATTGTACTCATGATTGCATTAATGTGCACAGCTATGATTTAATAAAAAAAAAAAAAGAACCTAGAATAATCAAATTCATAGAGACAGAAAGTAGAGTGGTCACTGCCAGGAGCTGTAGGGAGCTAGAACTGGATGTAAGTCATTAAGACCAGTGTAGAGTTGCTGTTCGCAAAGGTGAAAAAGTTTTGGAGATGGATGGTGGTGATGGTTGCATAATGAGTGTGCTTACTGCCAGTGAACTGTACACTTGAAAGTGGTTAAGGTGGTAAATTTTATGTATATTTCACCATAATTAATTTTCTTATAAGGCAATACGCCATTACTCTGAGATGCTGATGGTGATTTGGTCATTTCCTTGTTTTTGTGTCTTTCCAGGTGGCAATTTCATAGATTTTGCTCTCTCTATGTATTGATCATGCTGTATCTTCATAATATCCCCTTTCTTTTTCATCCTTTCGGTTAGCAGATTATTTGAAGCTTCTCTTAGAATGCTCATTCTTTAGCTATCTCTTTACTTGGGGCATTTCAGTGTTTTTGACGATTCTGTTTATGTGTTTGAGAAAACTATCTTGTACCTTTTAGTATGAATCTATGTAATATCTCATAAAATATCAAAAGGTATGAAATAAAATACTGGACTGCCTTGAGCAAGGACCTCCATTACCATTTCAAGATTGAGATTTGGGGCTTCTGTGAGTCATGTAAAATTGGTTAAAACTAGTAGGATGTTAATCATTATTTTGATTCTCAGACTTCCTGACATTTCTGAAAAATAGAAAAAAAAGTTTTTATACTTGTGGATAAAACAACATTCATCATGTGTTTTATGAGCTAAAAATTGGTAGTCCCATGCCGACCTGGCACATTGGGTGTGGTGGCTGATCTTGACTCCACTATTTGAACTGAAAAGTTTGCTAGTCAGTTGTTTATAATTTATTGACATAAACTATATTAAAGAGAAGTTATAAAATAATCAACATGTAAAAATACTGTATAGTAAACTGAAATTTTAGTTCCTAAAAGTAATAGAAGTCAGTTTAATCCAGTGAACATTTTTGAGTGCCTATTTATGCACCAGGAATTCTATGAGATTTGATTCTTGCCATCAGGCAATTTAAAGTGACTTTTGAGAAGACCATAGCATACCTTAAAATGTCTCTTTGCTGCTTTTCAGCGAGTGGGCCATGGTGATGACAACCATGCTGATGCTGACCGCTCTCCTATATTTCTTCAGTTTATTGATTGTGTTTGGCAAATGACAAGACAGGTGAGAGATTTCAAGTGCATTTCTGACTTATATAGTCTTTGATTTAAATATATCTTAAAATTTAAGATTAGAAAAACTTTCATAGCTGTTTGATTCAAAATGAACGTATATATGTAAAATGTGACCCCTTCTGTTGTTTAGTACTAAACCGACATGAGGTGGTGACTGAACTGCTAGTTAGTGGATTAGACCAGGGAATCCAGGAGGCTCCACACTCTGCCCAAGATCCCATCCCAGGGCAAATGAGTGTCCAACAATCAGTGACAGATAAGAAGCTGCTAGCATTTTGCCATTAGCTGGCACTTAATTCCCAAACCCCAATGCCCTGTAAGCAGTGATCAAGGGAGCCATCTGAGGATTCCCTCCCTGAACTAGCCAAGCCGATAGCTTTGGCCCCTCTTCTGCAACATTCAGACCTCAGTTTGGATCTTGCCCTCATGATATGAGATAGTGTCAAGGAAATGGATCTGGAAGCAGGGGGAGGGAGGAGACAAAGGAGAAAGTAGTTTCCCACAGTGTATGCTGCCAAGTCCAGCTAAGGGGGCTGTGGGAAAGAGTCAGTTAGGGGCTGAGAACCAAGTAGCTCTGCCCTGAGGAAGATCTGGAAGTCCCAGAGCCATGGCTGTCCGCCTTGAATACATGCTATCAGCACCTGGCAGCCTTCTTTCGTTGGGTCTGGGGAGAGGCTTAGGCGTGTATAAAACGTTCCCTGGGAGACTTGGATGTGACGTGAGTTTGAAGACCAGTTATCTAGACTGGTCCTCCAAATGTGATCCTGCGACCAACTGCCTCAGCATTCCCTGGGAACTTGTTAGAGGTACCAGTTTCAGCGCCCGTGGCAGACCTGCTGGTGCTCTGGGAGGGGAGGCCCCAGCACTCTGGATTCACATGTGCTCAAGGGGATTCTGATGTGTGCTCAACTTTGAGGCCTCTGCTGTAGACCAGCACTGCTTGGACATGAATGAGCATATGGGTCAATTGGGCTTCTTGTCGAAATCCAGATTCTGATTCAATGCGTCTGGGGTGAGCCTGAGATGCTGCATTTCTGACAAGCTACTGGGTAATGCTGCTGGTTCACAGACCACACTTTGAGTGGCAAGGGGTCTAGAGAGCATAGACTACCTTCAGAAAAAAAGCAAAGGGAAGGGGGTTCTGAGTAGCCAAAGTAGATTCTGCAGAGTCCTCAGGCCCTTGATCAGAATTTACATTTACTTTTAGAGTTAGCTTCAAAAAACTATGGATATGACATAACATCTTTATAGTTTAAGGAGTTTGGGTTGGAGTACAGTCTCTAAAAACCTATAGTACAGTATCCATGGTTTAATAGAATCTTTACCCTTTGAGATAAGTTTAATAGTCACTGATATTTTTGTTCCTTGCCTATTTTCATGTCTGAGTTATGTTCCTTGAGGCAAACTATGGATATGACATAGCATCTTTGGGACTCATCTCTAGATATTCCTTCATTTGTTTTAGAGACTGTACTTTTTAAGTAAATGGTACAGTTTCCAGAAGAGGCCAAAACAAACTATGAATGAATTCTTTTATTTGTATTAGTCCAGCTTCTACCATTTTCCTTCATGAGCTGTTTTCTGAGTTGAGTTTAATGCCACAGTGCCCTTTGAGTATGAGTGTCAGTCTTGATGCAATATGAGTGGATGGAGCCTTTATCTTCCAGTTTTTATGGGTACCAATGGGCTGGGACTAAGCTCTGCTCACTTTTACCCTTCCATATTTGATCTCCAATTGGCCAGAATAATGTGGCACTAGAATACACCCACCCAAGCTCTCAGGTCTAGAATATAGGTTTAGGGGATAGGAATAGGTCGTACTCTGTTTGGGCTGTTATAGCAAGGTGCCATAAACTGGGCAGTTCATAAACAACAGAAATTAATTGGTTACAGTTGTGGAGGTTGAGAAGTCAAGTCCAAGGTCGAAGCATCAGCAGATTCGGTGTTTGATAAGGGCTCACTTCCAGGTTCTTAGATGGCTGTCTAGTCACTGTATCCTCACATGGCAGAAGGGACAGGAAGCTCTCTTGGGCCTCTTTTATAAGGCCATTAATCCCATTCATGAGAGCCCCACCCTCATGACTTAATCACCTCCCAAAGGCCCTACCTCCTAATACCATCACCTTAGGGGTTAGGATGTCAACATATGAATTTTGGAGGGACACAGATAATCAGTAATAGCATTCATATGACTTACAAAATATGTCAACAATTTGCTATCTTGTTAATAAAAGTTTATTTTTAGAAGTATGAAAATAAAATATAGGACAAAACCTTAAGTCTTCCATTCCTATTTTTGATTTAATAAAGCTTCAATATACATGCTTGTTATGTATTTACTTAAAATTCATAAATTCTGTGTTTTCAATAAAATATGAATAGGGCATAATTAAGTATAGAAAAATGCTGTGAAAAGCAGACATATTGTGCTTGACCTTTTAAAAGCTAGCCATTTGGAAACTGAAGCCATTGTCAGAGTTGCAAGGGGCAATCTGAAAGGCTCCAGGAGAGGATTTACCACTAACTGTCTTTGGCGTTTTCAGTCAGGGACATCACACTGTTGATTTAGAACAACAATGCTGGTTGGAACCACCACCAGAACTAGTTTCTAGAGGTTTCTGAAGAAGTGATATTCTGATGAGGCTTCTTGGAAGAGAGTTGTATGTCTCTGTGAGAATAATCCTTAAAATGAAGAGAGAGGCAGATCTTAATGCAAGGATTCAGAGCATAATTCCTTAAGTTAGCCTGGTGAAGTAAATAACAATTTCAGGGAAAGTTTGGACAGTCCTGGATTTAACATTGTTTCTAATGAGAAAGCCTGTTGCTAGTCTAGTAGTGAAGCTAAGTTAAAAAATAAACTTTTCTGTCAGTAATCCTCTTTGTCACTATAGAGATGTCAGAATTAGTTATGATGGTATGTAAACATCACTCTGACTGATAAATAGGTCTTTAACGTAAGCTGACCTACATACAAACATGCTGGGTAGCTCTATTTGGTTTTGTTGTGATTGGTTTTGCTTCATTTAGTAGGTAATGAATATTTTACTGTGTTATGTAATTAGAATTCTGACATGTGTTAGGCACTCAGGACATGCCTACTATTAGGATCATTGGCATCATTTGCAGATCATCTCATGGATACTACATGCCAGCTACTGGCTAGAACATTGTTGGCAATGGTAGTAGTCTTCATTGAAATTCTGCAAAACCCCATTAAGAACTACCTGAAACAGTAGAAATGACTGTGTGGTTTTTCATCCTCACTCTGTTAATATAGTGAATTATAGTAATCGATTTCTTTAATAACATCAACTTTCAAATGTTAAGCCAGCCTTGCATTCCTCAAGTAAACCCTACTTGGTCATGTCATAAGGTCCTTTTTATATATTGCCAGGTTCAACTTACTTGTATACATTGGTAAGGGTTTGAGGATGTGTGTCCATGGATCTATGTTTATGGGAAAGTCTTAATCAGGACCTGTTTCTTTAATAGATACAGAACCATTCACATTTTATTTCTTCTTGACTTACACACACATGCATACACATACATATATATACATATTTATGCATATATATACATACATGTGTATATATTATATACACACATATACATACACATACACATACACACATACATCTATGTATGTCTGGCATTTGCCCCTGCTCCCAGCTTTATGAACTGGAATGTGCCTTTAGGTGGATAACAGGGACAATAGGAGGGTTCCACTCAGTTCTATCCTTTTTCTCGGGGTTATAGTCCTGTGCTGCTTGTTATTCATGTCCAAAAACAGTTATTTCATGTTTTATCTAACACGCCTATTGTTTCTGGCAGAAGGATGGGTCCAGGCTCTGTTCTACTGCGCTGAGAGAGTACAACCTCTTATTGGCATGGAGGAGTACAGCAGATCCTGTTGCTTCTGGTTGTTTCTCAGCCAGATCTACCTATAAGCTTGGACTTGAAACCATAGATAGTTGAGTTTTACATCAGCTCAGTCTTCTTTATAATCATTGACTATATTCCAAGTTGCAGTTCACCTGTCTCTCACAAAACGTAATATTACTTTGTTTTAGAAATCAGACTCAATCTTATCTTTTTCTCCATTTAAGTTCCCTTCAGCGTTCGAGTTTAATGAACTGTTTTTGATTACAATTTTGGACCACCTTTATAGCTGTCTCTTTGGGACCTTTCTGTGCAATTGTGAACAACAGCGATTCAAAGAGGTAAGTGTATTATGTTCTTATCTGTTTCTTTCCCTGTTCTCAGGCGTCTTTCCCAGGAAGTGCCACTGTAGTAGAGGGAGTGCATGGAGGGTGGACGTGGGCCCTGCCCCTATTGACTGTAAAGGTGGGCTTGTGATAAATGTGCCCTGGGTGCTGGTGGCCCCACCACATGTGTCTAACACAAGCCCCTTTATAGGTATGGGGGCTTCGTTGGAGTGAGCCCAGGGCTCTCTAAGGAGTAGAGTCAGTACTTGACCCTGGACCTCCTTCCTCCAAGTTCCTGTACTATTCATTGCACCTACTCCAAAACAGTATGGTTTTGTTTTTCATTCTCTGTGGTGCTGGGCAGAATCATACTTGAAGACCTTAAAAAAATGAAGTCTTAAATTAGCCAAAAACCTTACTTTAGAACTTTCTTTTCCACAGAGCTGGTAAACAAACAAACAAAAACAGCTGTCAGGTTTCTCAGAGTTACATTTCACCCCTTCTTCCTTTTTTCCTTAGTTAGAGGTAAAAGAAAGAAATGGTCAAACATGAGAAGGAGTTGGCAAAAGAGCAGCTTAGAGTATACCATCTGGCTAATACAAAAGGGCTCCTGCCTATGAGCTAAGTGCATTAGAATATTCTAGAACTCAGGGGGAACCAGTCTGTCAGGAAAGCCCACCTCACCTCCCTCCCTCTCTCAAAAGCCTCCCCACAGTTGATCCCTCCCTCATCCCATGACCCTACTTCTGCCTCTGCCCTACCTCAGTGGCTTCTCCTGCATAGTTTCCTTTGTTTGGCTGACATTGTAACCTGTCTCAAAAGTTGGACTCCCTTGGGCCCAGTCCTGGCTCATCTTCTTATCTCAAGCCCTCTTCTCTCTCTTTAGGTGACTTGTTCATTTCCTGCTCCTCTCCTGGCCTCTTGCTTCCCACTGGCCATCTAGATATTGAGGCCAGATACACAGGAGTCCTCTCAGTTCCTCCCTTGCCCTCACCTCACCCCAGCTATACATCAGTGAAGTAATGCTGGCTCTGTCCCCCCCCAAATAGGTTTTTAACCTGGCCACTTCTTAACTGTGTTACAGCTGCAGGCTTAGTGAAGCCTCTGTTGTCGCACATCTGGCCTAAGGCAGCAGCCCAGGGACAGGCTGCCTTGCTTGCATTTCTGACCTTCAGTAGTCTGTTCTAAACATGCGACCAGAACAAGCATTCACTAGCTTGAATCTGCTCATGTGCCTCTCCCCTGCCTCCCACTGCAATTAGGATAAAATCCATACTCCCCCAGGCCCAGTATGATGGGGCTCTGTTAACCACTTAATAAAAACATTTAAAAGAGTGAATCTTATGGTACGTGAATTATATCTTAATAAAACCATTTAAAACAAAACCAGCAACACAAGAATGAAGTTCATACATAGAATTTAAACTAAGGCTTTATCACAAGTGTGTTTTTTTTGGGGGGAGTCATAAAATTTACTCTCCTTAAAAAAAATCAGCTCTCTTGCAATATAATTTACATAGTATAATATACAACCATTTAAGGTATATAATTCAGTGGTTTTAGCATATTCACATATTGTGCACTCATCAACAATATCTAATTTCATAAAGTTATCCCCCCCAAAGAATTGCCATACCCATTAGCAGTCACTTCCCATTACCCCCGCCCCTAGCTCCCAGCCCCCAGCATACACCAATCTCCTGTCAGTGGATTTGCCTGTTCTGGACATTTCATATAAATGGAAGCACACAGTGGAAGGCTTATCACTGTCTTCCTCCACTTACCATGTTTTCAGGGTTCATCCATGTACCAGTAATTCCTTCCATTTTGTGCCTGAGCAATGTTCCATTAAATGGATATACCACATTTTGTTTATCTATTCATCAGTTGATAGAAATTTGAGTGGCTTCTGCTTTTTGGCTTTTATCAATAATGCTGCTTGCTATATCCACTCAAGGACAAGTTTTTGTGTGGACATGGGCTTTCTCTTGGACATATACATAGGAATGGAACTGGTGGGTCATATGGTAACTATATGTTTAACATTTAGAGGGACTGCCAAACTGTGGTCCAGAGAATTTGCACTGTTTTACATCCACACTAGCAATGTCTGAGGTTCGGATTTCTCCAAATTTCATTCACTTATTTTCCTTGTTTAAAAACATTGTAGCTATCCTAGTGGGTGGAAGGTGGTATGTTGTGTTTTTGATTTGCATTTCCCTAATGACTAATGATGTTAAGCATCTTTTTATGTGCTTATTGGCCATTTGTGTATCTCCTGTGGAGAAATGTCAGTTCAAATCCTTTGTCCATTTTTAAATAGGTTTATCTTTTATTATTATAAGAGTTCTTTATACATTATTTATATATACAAATGCCTTATATATATAATTTGCAAAAGTTTTCTCCCATTCTGTGGGGTTTTTAACTTTCTTGATGGTGTCCTTTAAAGCACAAATGTTTTAAATTTTGATAAAGTCCAATTTATCTTTTTATTGTTGCTTTTGGTATCATATCTAAGAAACCATTGCTTAATCCAAGGTTATGAAGATTTCCTCCTATGTTTTCTTCTAAGAATTTTATAGTTTTAGCTTTTACCTTTAGGTCTATAATCCTTTTAAAGTTAATGTTTATAAATGGTATAAATTAAAGGTCTAACTTAAGTCTTTTGTGTGTTTTCTGTGTAACTGTCCCAGCACCATTTGTTGGAAAGAGTATCTTTCCCCTAAATGAATCTTCTTGCCAACTCTGTTGAAAATCAGCTGACTGTAATGTGAGAGAGTTCATTTCTGTAATCTAGTCTATCAATCTGCATGCCTGTCCTTATGCCAGCACTGTTGGTATTGATTACTGTAGTTTTGTAGTAAGTTTTGAAAATAGGAATTGTAAGTCTTCCTACTTAGTTCTTTTTCAAGATTATTCTGGACCCCTTGAATTATTGCTGTTCTTTCTCTTACTACATATAATATATATATATATATATATGAGAAATAGTATTAATTATTCCTGTATCTATAGGGAGATACCTTGTGGGAAGAGAACAGCAGAATGGTAGAAAATTCTCTTGGTCTCACCATTTTCTCATTTCACTTTGCCATTGTGCTTGATCTAATGTTTAATGTTTACCTGCCTAATGATACCTGCAAATGTGGGTGTTTTCACTCAAAAGAATAATGAATGTAGTTACTGAATTTCTAAACAATGTACCATAAAATTGGGGGAAGGTATAATTTAATGATATACTTTACTATATAAAGCTTCTCCAACCTGCCAACATGGTGCATTTTCCTCCAGATAGTCATGATTTTCCATTATGAGGAAACTTAACTGTAAATTTTACCCATGTTCCTCAATATTAAGAGTCACAAAAGCAAACTTTACACCAGAATAAAAAAAAAAAAAAAAGTTATTTGTTATGGATGGGCCATGGGCCCTATCATCCTCTGGTTATAGAAAGTTCTTATTCTGCCTTCCCATACACACTGTTGCCACTTGCTGTCTAACTTCAGCAATATGTTTTTCTAGGAGAGCAACCAGTACATGTTTTTATGCTGTCCCCTGCATGAGGCCACGAGTGGTGGGAAGATGAGGGTGCAGCTTAGTAAATGTTCGTGAATTTTTCAGCATTTGAATTCATGTCATCATCCAAGTCCTTTTCTCCTTTTCTCCAATTAGTATACCATTAGAATGGTATACTACTTCTTGAGGCTATGAAGAGAGGTTTATTATATTCCTTTTTTGTTTTTCAGGATATATGTACAAAAACTATATCTTTATGGTCATACATCAATAGCCAGCTAGATGAATTCTCCAATCCCTTCTTTGTGAATTATGAAAACCATGTGTTATATCCTGTTGCTAGTCTGAGTCATTTGGAATTATGGGTGAACTATTATGTACGATGGAACCCACGGATGAGACCTCAGGTATCTTTTTTTCTCCGTTTGAAGAGCATGTTATCTTTCCAAGTAAAGATGGTATTATACAGATGTGTGTATGGTAGGTATTAACATATACTGAGCATCTTCTGCCTGTTGGGGTTCAATCCTTTGCATTCATGTTACAGCAGGCTCCTCCCACATACAAACCAAGATACCACCATTTGCTAGGTTAGAGTTAAAAATCTTAGCCCCTCTGTCTTCTCCTGATGAAGGTACATAAAGTGTCATGTGTTCCTCTGCCTGGCTCTTAGGCATAGCAGCACCTCCCTTGACTGTTTTATGCCATGGGTGGAGGTGCTAGGAAATCATGTGGGTAATGGGCCTAGGTTACAGTTACAGACTCTGGCAGCAAAATGGAAAGGGGGTACGTGCTGAGTCCCAGAACAGGCACCCCCTTAAAGATTGGTAAAAATTTCCCCTTTCCCATGACATCTTTCCACAGTAACATTTTCTGAGACTGAAAAAAGTTAGGAAGGGTAGCCAGCAGCCCCCACCACCATGGTGACCCTTTGTGTTGAGTGGCTAAGGCCTGGCTGCAAGTCAGACACCACCGGCCAGGCTTCCTGCAGTGCTCTCCGCCGCCCTGCTGTGCACGGGGTCCTGACAGGGGCCACTTGGCCCTACTCCTCACCCCAGTCTCCACCATGATAGCACAGTGGGGGTGGCTCCAGGGGAGGAGAGGATGGGTGGTGGGAGCCTGTGCTCTGGACAGCTGCCTTTCTGCAGAGGCTCAGGTGCTGTTCTCAGAATCTACCTGGCATCCCAGCAGGAGGTATTGACAGGGTACGGTTTTCATGGAGTGGTTCTGTCAGCCAAGGATGCGGAAGTCTGCCTTTCCTCCTATCCTGCCTCCCTCCCCAACCCTCTTACCAGATTTCTGCCTCACCTTCAAGCCCCAGTAACCCTGGGGAAGCCTGAACTGCTTGTGTTCCTTTTCAAGTACCTGGCACTGGAGGCTCAGAGGCTGCCATCACCTTCCCGACCTCCCTCCCAGCTGGAAAGTTCACTCATTTGTAGATGGTGTTCCAGGCTCCCTGACACACACTCTGCTGCCCCAGGCAGCTGCTCATCCCCTCTTCACTGGTCCTGTGCTCAGGAGCGCCATAATTGGAGCTGCTCGTTACTTCCCACATGTTTCCCGTTTCATTCCCTTTGTTCCCTACAGCTTTAGCTGCAGAAGCATGTCCTTCCTCCAGACCCTCTGAGTTGGCCCTGCCCTTAGGATATCAGGAGCATTTTCGAGAACACTGTTCAGTTCTCACTCAGCCCAGTACTTGTCCTCCTCTCTGAGCTTATGGCTCCAGATTCAACACATGGTCCTCTGGCCTCTCCCTGTGCCTCAGATTCAGGATGTGCTCTCCCTGGCCTTCTCCCTCACTATGCCAGGAGCTGGTGCCATAGAACTCTTCCCTGGAAATATTCCTGGGCTCAGTGGGTTTGGCATTTTCCTTTCCACTCACTATTTGAGGGCCCTGCTTCTGTTATAGTGTTCTAGGCATATTTTAAACATGGTGCAAGAGGCCATCAGCTGCCTCCTACATTAACTGTGGCAGAGTAGCAAGGGCTGCAGGCACTTCCACATTGATACGAATATGATGAAATGAGGGGACTCGAATGCTAAGATAGCCAGAACACAGCTCTGAATCCGAACAGCTTCTGCTTTGGGCATGTGTCCTGAAATGTTAATATTCAAGAATTGTAGTATGTTTTCTTTTTTGAACAGCATCTAGGTAAGTACATTCTCAGCTCTTTCCCATGAAAACAGTTCATATACAGTTAGTCTAAATCAGGCATCCTCAAACTTTTTAAACAGGGGGCCAATTCACTGTCCCTCAGACAGTTGGAGGGCCGGACTATGTTTAAAAAAAAAAAAAAACTATGAACAAATTCCTATGCACACAGCACATGTCTTATTTTGAAGTAAAAAACAAAACGGGAACAAATACAATTCACACCACCTCATGTGGCCTGCGGGCCATAGTTTGAGGACCTCTGGTCTAAATCTTTGGTCAACATTTTAATTATAGGTTTTCAGTTTGATTTGTGGCCAATAAGCCTTTATTAGCTAATTTCAAACATCCTGTGTTAAGCCCCCACTGAAGTCCTGTTATCCATGTGGCATCCACATAGAGTACCATGGCACCTGCTAACAGTGGCATGGCCAACAAGCCTCCTCCCAAGCATGGGTCCTCAAATCCTTTCTCCCTTGCCCCATACCTCAAGGCTTGTCCGCTACAGAGAGAAACTGAGAGCCTTCTGCCTCTGGGGGCTCACTGCAGAGGTGCCTTTCCCTCTGAGTGGGGCAGAGAGGCCCAAAACATCCAGAAAATGTCCATTGCCTAGTCATGCAGCCACTGTCAGTCACATGATGGCTTGGTGAGTACAGGGCTGAGCTGGACATACCCCCTTGTCCGCACTAAAATGGCTGCATCTGCTGTGAGAAGCCCTTGCAGGTGGAGGTACTCAGCAGTAAAAGCAATATGGTGTGGTTAACATGTCCTGATTAAGAGAGGCCAGATGCCGGGCAAGCAGCTCTGCAGCTGCAGCTGGGGGACACTCTGGGCAAAGGGAGATGGGAAGGAGTCCTCACAGAGTAGGGTAGTACTTGCATTCCAGGGTACCCTTAGCCTGTCCATGCCCTGCCCTCTCTGGATCCCCAGTGTGCACGAAGCCCTTCTCTTGTGTCTCCTGACATGTGAAGACTAGCATTTTTCTGATCACCTTTTCCAGTCCTTCCCAGAGCCTTTCTTGGATCAAACAGACTTGCTTTCGTGCCCCCCTCCACAGGAGTTGGGAGCTCCTGGTACTTCTACCCTGGAGACTTCCCTGACAAGTGCCCTGCTCACCTAGTGCTAGGATGACCACATGTTACTGCCTAAAGTATTACTTGGAGAATGAAAGGCGCATCTACTAATGGGTCTGTGGGATCCCCAAGGTGCTGGGAACCACAGTGCCTGTTTGCCTTCTGCCCCCGCTGCCTGTGTGTGAGCTTGACGTTGTGGGGCCTCAGCACCCAATGTGGTGTTTGGCAACTAATGGGCGCCTTAGCACATGGGGCTGAGGGAACCCTGAGTGGATGCAGAGGTGCATTCCCCCTGCTCATCTGTTCCCTCCAGACCTCTAGGCCTACATTTGTTCCCTCTCCCTCCTGTGGCTCTTGCCCCTCAGCCTACAAACAACTCTGTGTCCCCTCCACAGCTAAACTCCTGGGCTGTTGGAACTGACTCCTGCCTGGTCTCCCTCCAGTCCATGCTCCCATTTGCTGTCAGAGAGGCCTCCTCTCTCCTGCCTGAGTCATAGCGCTGCCTGGTGGCTCCTGCTCCCCTGTGGCTCCAGCTCCCCCACGCTCTCTGCATACCCCAACTCCCATCTGCATTCCTGGCACTGCATTAGCTTTTTAAAAATCTGTGTTTCTCTCCCTTTAGACTTTGTGCTCTGCGAGGCCAGCCCCCTGACACAACAACTGTATCCTCCCCCAAATGAGAATTAAGCCTGAAGGAGAACTGTCTTGGAAATGGCGTGTGTGAGCCTGAGAGGCCGCCACTCCCATTAGCATCTTTCAGCCAGAGGAGTGCAACTGCAGGGCAGCCTGCTCTCCTTTCACTGGCGTCCAGATTCCAGAACTACTCTCTTTCTGGCCTCACTGGCTTATTGTAGATGCTAAGCACATAGGCCCCTGAAGCACTTCTTTCCAGTGGGTAGAATCAACTTAGGAAACAAAGCCTGCATCTCGCTTCTAGCAGCTTCCTTCTTACTGTTGTGCATTTCTGCTTTCTGTTCTACTTAGGAACTTAGAGTAGTTCTTCCCTGGGAAGTTTCTATTTCATCTGTTTTCGCAACAGGGAAGATGGATTATAGCGTGCCAGAAAGTCACTACTTTATTTAAATTACCTAATAGTCTTGGTGACTCAAAGGACCAGATGGTTGGTGGAATGTCTTTAACATTAGTGGAACCTCCCACAGAACTGCTCCTTGGACTGAAGTGCCTTTGGCTAAACATGGCTCCTGGGTCACTGCAGGAGGTGCCCTCTCCCCTGTCCTCTGCACAACGGGTTGCAGAGGCAGAGGAACAACCAGGAGAAGGGAGGTGGAGTCTCGCAGCCAGCATGGGCTCAGGCTCCTTCCTGCTGCACCAGCCCCCTCTGCTGGACCTTCAGGGACCTGCACCTTCGCTGCAGCATTCTGGAGGACAGATTAAGTCTTTAATACCTACAGCTGTGTCACAGATCTGTTCTCTGATGCAATCACGCTCTGACACATGTAAAGAAAGTCAGCTTCGATGTGATGATGAGTAGGAACCGTAGTGCTAGCTGCTGTAACTTGAGATCTTTTTGCGTGCCTCTGGGCACGTACATGTGTGACCCCACTTAATGTTCATGGTGATCCCGTAATGGCAGAGGGTGAAGGGAAGGTTCAGGAAAACTAGCTGTAACTTGCCCAAGCCTTTTGATGCCTGGTGTGTGCAGTCATGGAAGGATGCCCCCGAGCAGGGCTAAACCCCCTCTCTGGCAGAGTTACCATCTGATTTGGGGCAAGGTCCTAATCTTCACTGAGATTGAGGTAGTCACTAGGTCACCAAGCATCAAATGCACCCATACCGTGCCTGGCATGCGGGTAGGGGGTGGCACATGGGTAGGGGGTGATCTGGCCTTTTGCCTCCTTCCTGTACTGTGCTCTGCAGGAGGGAGAATGGAGAAACCCACAGGCCACAGCTTTTCATCCTAAATGTGATGAGTGTGCAGTGCATACCTCCCAGGTGCTAAGCACACAGCATTGGGGGGGAGGACTGGGCCTTGGTGACGTCAGTGGCTAGAGAGGCAGGTAGGAGTTTGGACTTTATCCCAGGGATTGTGGGAACTATCCAGGGTCTACATGACAAGGCCAAGTGTATGTTCTAGAGAGCTCATTCTAGCAGCACTGTGGGAATGGGCAGTACCGTGAAGACTGGCAGGCTGATGTGGCTGGCAGGGGACAGGGAGCCAGGTGGGGAGTCGGCCTGCCGGGTATCTTTGAGAAGGCAGTGGCTGGGTTGGCTGCTGGGATAGGGGCACCCTGGATATCTCTTTCCTTTGGGACTCTTCTTGGCTTGTCTGTCACACAAGCCAGCACTGTGGGGCAAATACGACTGGCCCTTAGATGGGAACTGCATCTGTACACTCCTGTATTTAAGCCTCAGTTTTCTACTCCTTTAGAAGTGTCCTTAATTTGTTGTAAATGAAAATGAGGAAAGATACAGAAAGATGCATGAGGGTACAATAACCATGCCTTCGAGTAGCACAGGCCCTTACCCTCAGTGTGTGAGATCACATGTTCCCCTGTGTATCACTGCATTCTTCCCTCATCTGACTGCCATCAAGTGACCTCACAGAGGAAAATACCAGATAGGTCCTTAGGATCACAGGGAAGCACACTTCCCAGCTTTTGCTGTCAAACCCCAATGTTGTCATCCCTCCCTCCTCCCCAGGGCCTGCCCAAGTGGAGTCTGTTCCCAGTCTCCTTGGTGCTGGCTACTGAGCACCCTTGGATGTGGGAGATACTTGGCCACCCTCTCTCCTCTTTCCCTCCCTCCAGGAGGGCTGATCAGCTGTGGCACCCATGATGGTGCAAGCTCGGGGTTTGAGGGAGTGGAGGCAGGGGGCTGGACAGTGCCCATAACCCCTCCCCATGTCTCCTTCACCCTCTAACCAGGGATCTCCACCCTGATTGGCCGTACCACCCCACCGAGAAGCCAAGTGTTGAGTCTCTGGGCCCCAGTGGGTGCCAAGAATGATATGTAGCTGAGTGAGCTGGTGCTATGGCCAGAGAGTGGTGGGGCTGCAGGAAAACCCTTCTTGTCTCTTTAGCCACCCATCCCCTTGACAGGCTTGAGAGCACACTGAGGGACAGCTCTCCTGCCCCAGGGGCTTCTGCCCGCTCCTGTGCCAACTGATGAAAACAACTTCAAGTTGTAGAAAGTGCTGATTTAAGAGAAGTATTTTCAGTCAGCAGAGCCGAGGAGCGGCCACATATAAACATCTGACATGATCTTTAGACTGCCTGGGTCCAAGTCTGCATTGGCCCCCTGGGTGGATTGTTGCTGTGTGCTTTACTCGAGCTTGCCCACTGTCTGAGAAACTCAGGTCAAGGGAGGTGAGCAGAAGGTGAGCTGGCATCACTTACTCTAGGCAAGAGACTGGTTGGTGACACTCATGAGGCTGATGCGGAAAGCCACGGCAAGAACGGCTCGCTAACATGGCTTTGTGTCTGCTTGCCACCAGATGCCAATCCACCAGAATCTCAAGGAGCTGCTGGCTGTCAGGGCGGAGCTGCAGAAGCGGGTGGAGGACCTGCAGCGGGAGGTGGCCACGCGCACTGTCTCCTCATCTGAGCGGGGATCCTCACCTTCCCACTCAACCACTCCTGTCCATACCTCCGTCTGACGGGCAAGGCCAGCTGTGTTGGGCCATCCTGCTGCTCTGCTGTCTCTTGGTGGCTTGGGAAAGGGACCTAGCACTCACTGTCGTGGCTGTGGTAGTGTCTTTAGGATTAGGCCCAGGGACATTTGTGTGGCTGGGTGACGGCTCCCACTGTTGGCAAGTGCTTGTTGTTTTGTGAACAGCCTATTTGCCTCCTGTCAGTGGTTTCACAGGGGAGACATCAGTCATATCCACCCTGTGAACTGACTGTCACCCAGGCCGCTTGGGAGAACTGGAGTGAGCAGAATGCAGCCCTCAAGGCTCAGACCTTTCCTTTCCATTCACTAGAGAGACCACAGTGCAGCCCCGGGGCTTCCCTTAGCTCATTGCCACAATGTGGAAACTGTGCTTAAATGAAATATTTGGGGGAGAAGACAAGCGATTGCCATCTATTCCACGGTTCTCCTTGCCCAGGGGGTCCTTCTCTAATAATTACTGTTGTATACATATAAGGTATTTTTAAAAAAGAGAAACATGCCTTTATTTTCCTATGTCCTTTTCTATGTTTAGAGCAGCCACCTGCAGAGGTTATCAGCTTAACTGGGCTGTGTGAGTTGTTTTCCACCAAACTTCACGCTAACTCTTATGTGGTACACTCAGAATGATCTGAACATGTCACTTCGGTGGCAGTGTGCACGCCCTCTCCTGACTCTGGTACTCCCTCCTGAAGTATCTCACTGCATGGCTGGGGCTGGGTGTGTGCTCGGTCCCCAGCCCTGCTGATGGGAAGCTGGGGACGCAGGCAGCTGTGTGCAGGTGCTGGCCACTGGCCATCACTTCCGAGCCATCTGACCTTGTGTCCTCCACCTCTTTATAGATGTGGCTGCTTGTGTCAAGGCACATATGCCTGTGTTAGCTAATTTCTCATTTTATCATGTGACTGTCACTGTGGCTTCGGGCTGGAAAAGCATAGCATGTGCTTCCTGTGGGTTTCCCTCCACAGAGCCAACTGCAGTCTCCTGCTTTTGCACCTTCACTTAGTGACTTTGAGCTCTGTGATGCCATCAGTTCTTGCAGGAATTAGTTGACCATCAATTGGTTCCATCTAACAAAGCACTAGGGCCATTCACTGCTCTGTGTGACGTGCCACAGGGCGAATATTGCACATGTGGGCCATGCCCCTCAGGCCGCACCCCCTCCCCTAAGCTGTGCCCACTACCACAGCTCCCGCACCTGAGGCCTTTGAGTGAGAGGTGGCCTCAGAAGCTCACAGGGTCAAACCCTAGGACAACTGTGTTACAGCATAAGGGGGTTGCTTTCAAATTACTAAATTTGATGCAAAGTCCTACATATTGACCTTATTTTTGACAATATATTCTTAAATTTTTTTATGATCAAATACATAGAGAATAGATTTTTTAAAACTTGGAACCTTTTGATTATTACAGAAAATTATCCTTCTCAAAGAAACCAGAAAAATGTATTCAAGTTAAATTGATAACCTAAACCAATTCTCCATTTTTCTCATCTGGGGGGTTTGTTTCTAAGTCATAGTTCTATTGATATCAGCTTTTATGTTCCCAACAATATGAAAGTTTATGAGTAGACAAACTGGAGTTTTCACTGATACATAGATTTTTTTTTTTTTTTAATGAGGATATTTCCCATTTTCATCCTAGAAATAGCATTTTAAATGTACTGTGGATAGGATGATGCTTTTGACAGAACCAGAGAAGGCAAGTTAGGGGGAAACTGGCACCCAGACTGGGCCCTGTGTGCCCTTACCAGCCAGGGGCGACTCTGCCTTGGGCTTCCTGGACACTCCCACTTGACTTTAAAGAAGCACAAGGGATCATTTTCCTTTCTATGTCCCTGTTTCTAAAACAACTTGAAGCATAGTTTATTATCTAAGCATTTTTTTTTGTTTTGTTTTATTTAAGTGTACTAGGATGTAAAATCTTTATGGTTCAGGTTTATAAAACTGGTACAGTATCATATTTGCCTTATCTGATGCACTGTATGTCAATCTGTAAATAAAATGTTTGTTCCCTGCTCTTTTTGGTTGTTTCCTTTTTAAGTATCTCAGTAGATTTTTCCCTTGAAAGAAATTAGTAATAAAATAACATGTATTGAATGTTAGGTGCCAAGCACAGTTAATATATAGATTAAAAATGCCTTTTTGTGGGCAGTACCTGTGGCTCATTGAGTAGGGTGCCGGCCCCATATACCAAGGGTGGCGGGTTCAAACCCAGCCCAACTGCAACAAAAAAATACCCGGGTGTTGTGGTGGGTGCCTGTAGTCCCAGCTACTCTGGAGGCAAGAGAATCCCTTAAGCCCAAGAGTTGGAGGTTGCTGTGAGCTATGATGCCACAGCACTCTACCAAGGGCGACATACTGAGACCCCCTGTCTCAAAAAAAAAAAAAAAAAAAGCCTTTTTGTGATTTTCATTTACTAAATTATAAATGTAATTTATCATAAGTCTTGAATGTTTGGGCTGAAACAGCTCAGTACTCTGATTTCAAAACTGGAAACACCCCTGACTGTAACCTTCGGGAAAAGTCTGGAGCCAGCTGGCATGGAGCAGTTTCCCTTGTGCAGGCGCAGTGCTCTGAGGCGTACAGTTGCCACTTCCCCACTCTTTGGAAGGACTGTTTGCCATGTTCAGGGCTGTAAAAGCCTGGATGAAATTGTAGGGGTCTGGGGTCCCTGTCCCTCTCCAGTCACATCACTGCTGACTAAGAGCATGGTATTCAGCATAGAGCATGCCCCCTGAAACCACCTGCCAGCCCCCCCCAGCAGTGAGGCCAGGAGAGCCAGCCCCCCCACCCCACCCCCCGGCCATGCACATCTTCTGCACAGGAGAATCATGTGGCAGCCTTGGGTTTAAGGACTTGGGATATTTTTACTCCAAGCCTATTTTAGCGAAATAAAAAGAAAAAGCCAAGCGACCTCAGGGCCACTGCGGTTTGTTCATGCTGAAATGCCCAGCTGTCATCTCAGTTTGCGAGCTGATGACAAGGAGGACACACTTTATGCCAAACAGGCCACTCGCCATAGGCCTGCAACAAGTTATGGGGTGCAGGGCCCCTTCCTCTGTCAGCTTTCTTTGGTGAAACAACTGCACACAGCTAGAACCTGCTGTGGCTACTGGTGGCTTTGAAGAAGGCAGAGCAGGAGACTTGTGGTGTGTGAGCCCAGGCCTCTGGGCTCAGCCCTGCTGCTCGTACAATGGGGGGAGGGCACCCCGGGAAGCCCCTGCACACCCATGTACTCACTGAGGGGATAAATCTAAGAAGCCAACCTGGAGAACCTTCAGCTGGGGAGAAAGGGAACGAGAAGAGCTCCACGTCACAGATCACTTTAGGAAGAAATAGCACGACTTGACAAAGGAAGTACCGCCACACCAGAGTATGGGGATCTGCGAGATGCCGTTTTGTTTAATGCAAACACTAGACAGTTTACAATTCACACCTGGACACAAGTACATAAATAAATGGAGATACAGGGGATTCTGAGATCAGTCTCCATGTCCTCCTTAGAGCACTGGTACCAACACCTGCCCCGGGGCCAAGCCAGCGAGCCTCCCTGAGGGCCCACCTTGGGCTGCCGGGCTTCCCTGACCTCGGTCAGCTTAGTGTCCTTGAGCACTGATTGACACTATGCAGTCTGTGCAGTTTTTGCTGCCAAATGAAGCTGACACAGATTGGCTCTTTTCAATCGGCCCTTAGAGTTCTCTCTCATCACCTGGGATAGGCCTAAACTGGTACATACAACCTTCACACGGACAGTTACAAGAGACTCCCAGGCTTCTGCAGGCAACAGTGCCCAACAGGGCTTAAAATGCCTGTGGAAAGGAGCTGCCCCTGGGATGGGTGCTCTGCACACAGGAGGCCAAGGGGTCCTCTGGGCATGTCTGCCACCTGCAGGCCTGGGAGTGGGCCATGAGCTCTGGGCAGAAGGTGCCCAGCTAGAGGAGGGCAAAGAGGCCTTTTCATAATTGAAGTTGGCGCTACTGAGCACATGGTTGCACAATGTTTATGTCATAGCTCTAGGGCTTCCAGGTCTTTGCCAATGGACAGGCCTCACCATAAAGGCAAGGTGGAAACTCCTGCCCCGAGGCCACGCTGTGTAGGTAAGCAACAAGCCATAGGTTCAAAAATTCTCCGAAGCCACCTCTAACCCAGCACCAGCCGGGGATGAGGCCACTGTCCTTGGTGTTAGGGAGGCTCAAACCTGACAACCTAGCCAACAAAGGTGGGAAGCCCTGGAAACAGGCCCATCTTGCAAGCAACCTCTACCTTGCTAATTACATTCCAGAAGGACAGGGAGCTTCTTGGGGCCAGACCACAGCTTCCTCCCTCCATGGCTCCTGCCAGTCCGGCTGAGCAGGAAGAGGAGTGTTTTGGTGCCCACAGGCACACACTGGGGACGGCCCAGAGGGGCAGCCTTGAGACCAGTGCCTATAAATGCTACCCTCCCACCATGGGGATCTTTTAAAACAAACACACGAGGCATGCATCAGAAAGCGTGTGCCGGCTGCGAATTCCAGGGGGTTCTTTAAAAAGCCTGTGGAGCATGTGGGGCTGCCGCATAGGCTAAAGAGGCCGGGGAGTTTTGTAAATAGGATCCTGCCTGTCTGGTGACTCATATTCTGCTTTCACAAGTGCTTTGTGACATGGCAAACAGATTATCAGTAGACCCCAGTTCAGTCTTCCCCAGAAGAACTCACTAGCACAGAGCCACACAGGGTCCAAAGGAACACGCTGGGAAGCCAGTTCTGGTCCGGTCTAGACCAACCAAGGCAGCTCCAGGGCAGGTGAGGGGCAAGTGGCCAGGTGGGTTATCCTGTTTGCCAAGGTGAGCTTGGGCCCACGTGCTCTTCATTTGAACAGGTGGCGGGCTGGCCATGGGGCTGCCAAGTCAGGTGTCTCTCACTAAACCAAGTGAGTGTCCCTTTCCCCTTCCCTCCCTACCCCCACACATTTTTTTTTCCCCAAACAGGCATGCTTCAGCCTCTGAGGCTTATTCCTGCCATCTAGCTCCTGCTGGCTAAGTCAGATCACAGACAGGGTGGGAGTGGAGCACCTCCCATGCCCAGTCTCAAATGTTTCCAATGTGATGATTCCTAAAAACTAAGCACATCAGCCTTAAAACACACCCCATCTCCTATGGAATTAGCTGGGAATCAGGACTGCAAGTCTAAGCTTGCTACTTATCCAGAAGATTCCCAAACTTTCAGGGCAGGACTATCATGAGATTCATGTTTGCACTTAAAGAACTAAACAGCCTCCACCAGGACCGGCTCTCTGGGAGCCCAGCAACGTAAAACCTGGATGGGAAAGAAAAACTAAAATGAAAACCCTGCCCTGGGTGCTGCACATGTGGTGTGTCACTCGGGGCTGACTGGTTCACTTCTCATAGGGACTGCTGGTGCACCAGGTGCTGGCTGGGCCCCCAAGCTCTGAGGTCTCTGCCAGGGGCTGCCTATGGCAGAAACCCCCACTGAGCCACTCCAGCGTGCAGGGGATCACACTGTCCTGATTGAAGCTCTTGTTCCCTAAGCGTGCATGTCCTCTGTCATCCCCAGCATCCTCTTCCCCGGTCACAGCCTCCTCCCAACCTGTGCTCAGTAAGGCTGGGGACAGGCCAGCTTTGGGGAGCGGTGACCCTGCAGTGTCCAAGGCTGTCTCTGTGCCACAGTCAGCTCTTGAATATCAGCACAAGTCAAAGCCCCTGTGGCAGGGTGGACACCCCCACATGGAGGGCACAGAAACCAAACTCACGAGCACCTAGGACTCATCCAGAAAGCTTAGAACAACAAGGAGCCGGTGACATCAAATGAGCAGCACAGCAGCTGTGGGGCCAAATGAAAGAGCCGAGTCACAAGCGGTGGCACCTGCAGCTGAATGGGACCCTCAGATTCGTGCCGCTTCGGTTGGTGGCTCTGCAGACTGCGTGTGCAGCGCTGAGTACTTCACTGTGGAGAGAGGGGTGGCATAGTGGGGATTCGGCTCTGTCCTACATGGGAACAGTGACACACAGTCAAGCCCCAGCCAGGGACAGTTGTGTCTGTGCTGTCCAGAAGCTAGGGCAGCTCAGCCTATCCCAGACACCCTTCCTCCCCTTGCCCCAGTCAGGGCTACCCAGGACCTGGAAGCAGAGTTCTGGTGGGTCACAAGGAGAGGAGGAAGCCGCACAGGCCCTGTGAACAGCTCAACCTCCATTTCCCCATCTGGAAAATGGGAATGGTCCTGACAGGGTTGCTTGGAGGATTATTTTAAATAAAACACTCAACGTGGCACCTGGCTCATACATAGCATATAGGGGCTCACTCAGCAGCAGCTAAGAGTGACCAAAATGACTGCAAATGCTAAGCGGAAGACATTTTCCACATTTGAGTCCAGGGCTGTCTTTGCCTGTTTGGTGCAGCACTGCCAGACATCCATCCTGGGCAGAGGTGAGGGGTGCCACTTGCCACCACACAGGCCAGGCTCCTCCTGGTCTCCCAAATCCCATCCTCGCAGCCACTGCCCTGCAGCTCTGGTCACCATGTGTGCCCAGGCCCTCCTGGTCTCTGTCTGCACCACCTGGCCTCGGCCAACAAAAAGCTGGCCACTCCTCTGCCTCAGCAAGCCTTTCTGGACTCTCCTCGGCATTCTGGGGCCACAGGCATACCTGTCACTCCAGGCCAGTGGCCTGACCTTATGTAACCTCAAATTGCCGACAGCTCCTGAACCCAGAAAATGCCCAATGACCACAGGAGGTGGCAGCAGCGAGGGCTGTGGGTTCCAATACAGGGACTGGGCTTAGCCACACCCCCTCACCTTCAGCAATTTGGAAATGAGAAGGTTCTAGGTCCAGGCTTAGAGCTTCCCCATGGCTCTGTCTCCATCGCCAGGGAGCAGAGGTGTCTGGGCCTCGGGCTCAGATGAATTGAGAGCAGAGGCTGAGTAGCAACTGTGCCCAGAAGTCGTCGACATGGCACCACATGGCCCTGGCTGTCACCCTAGCATCCCTGAGTCATGAAGCTGAGCCCCTGCAGCCCTTTTCTCTGGCTGACCATCCTAGAAGCGGACACCTCTGTGCTTCCCTGCTTCTATAGCATAGGTCTATTCAGTGCTGGGGCCACCGACTAGGAGACCTTCAGTGAGGGACAGTGACTGAGACGTCCTCACCTTGGGGTTCCTCACACACGACGGCTTCCAGGTTCTCTCCCTTCACATAATCTGCATTGAGACCCTCTGCAAAGGACAAAGGGCGGAGTTAACGATGAACAAACATTCTCAACTATGATCAAGAATTCCTGACTTAAGTCCTCTTGATGCCAGCAAGAGCCACTGTGCAAGGACCTGGAGTGCACTCCACTCTCGCTGCTTAGGGACAATCATGAGTCCATGCCTTACTCCCAGACAGCCCAGGGATCAGAAACCTTTAGCTCTGCCTGTGGAAAAACTGGGCCATGGTTCCAAGTGACCAAGGACCAGGCATCACAAGTCACTCCACCCTCCTGGGCTACAGGCTGCCTTCCACCCTGCCTGCTTTGGTGGCTGCTAGGCTCAAGGTGGAAGCCTGACAGGCTCATAAAAAAATGCAGGCATTGCTCTCTGGCAGGTGTGGCCGGTGTCCATGTGGAGTGGGCCAGCAACAGGCCCAGTGGAGGCATCCCAGGTGCATCTTCCCAGCCGCCTCCCGCTCCACCTGACCACCAGCCTGGCAAGCACGGGGCTGTCTGCTTGCTGCAGGCAACCCAACAGCCCTCGCCACAAGACCTCAGCCCCCACACATCCCTGATCCCAGCTGTACCTGGCCTGGGAACAGAGGGTCTAACAGGTGGCATCCTCACACGTGCATCAGGGAAAGCTAGGGAGGACTGTAGTCACAGCCAAGTTGGTGAGTGGCAGGGAAGAGGGTGGGTGAGGGTAGTGAGGAAGAGCAGGAGCAGTAGGGCAGGTGGACGAGGCCAAAGCGAAAGGAAATAAGTCATAGCAGTTGTTACCTTGACCTTCTGCTGCATCTGAAGGCAAGACACATAGCTTAGAACCCTGGAGTAAGAACTCTGCTCCCCACAGCAAACCACACAGGCTTTCCATGAGATGCACTGACTTTTGGCACTCAGGGTAGAGGCAAGGAAAGCCCAGGGTCCTCAAAACATAGGCCTCTTTGGTGGTAGCAGAGGGCATCAGGGGCAGGACCAGACCTTCCTAGCACCCACCTGACAATTCTCGGGCCCTCGGGCCCTACCTTCCCCATCTTCAGACCATGGTGGCTGAGCTGACTGGGCAGGAGCTCAGCAGGCAGAGTGAAGAGGAGAGGTTCCAATCCTAGCTTCTTAGGAGTGAGTCACCCCACAAACATCTACAGGACTCCTCCTGATGCCAGGGACACATCAGTGGGTGAAGCACACACTCCATGTAATGGCCCATCCAGAGTGAGGACAGTGCACACTCAGAAACCAATTGGTCCAATCCCAACCTAGGGCTCCAGTGAGGTCAGCAGGGGGCGCTGTGGCAGCACACAAGAGGCAGCTGGTGGGCCCACAGGCTGCAGTGGTAGAAGGCCTCCTGGGAGAAGACACCCCAGGTCTAAAGGATGAGAGGCAGCTAGGTGAGGTAAAGAAGGGAGCAGCAAGGGCCACATGGGGAGTGCTTGGCACCTCTAGGGAGTGAAAGGCCTCCAGGGGCAGGGATGGGAAAGTATATGGTTGGAGCCAGAGCATGGAGGGATTTGAATGCTGAACTCAGGGCCTTTGGGCCATGACCTTAAGGGCAGCAGGAGACATGGGAGGCTCCAGCAAAGCAGTTCCTAGGCATTTTTAAACAGGTCCCTCTGAAGAAGGATGAAGTGTTGGGAGACCAGGATAGGCAAAAGGTCCATGGAAGTTTCCAGATTGGTGGATGAGAAGACCTTGGTCATGGCCAAGCAGGGGCTACTAACAATGGTGATAGGCAGGTATGGCTCATGGCCCAGGATTGGGGAGGACCCAAGAGGATTTCTGGCCTCTAGGTTGGGGAGTCAGACACACAAGGAAGGTGACATGGGAAGTAAGGTTGAAAGGGGAAGGTGGTGAAGTCCAAGATCAACAAGCCGGGCGGGCAGTTTCCATCCAACACTCAGCCCCTTACACCTGCTCCTTCTAGGGAGTAACTATGCAAATGTGTTTCCCTTTTACCTTAGTGCCCTGACAGAGATGAACATACACAATCAAGGTAGGTATTCTGTGCTTTGGAAATCAACCTTTTTTTTTTTTTCTTCCCTCTCTATTCCTACAGACACCTGAGCAGCCTGAAAGCTGGTCTCTGGCCTTTTGTTTGGTGAGATGATTTGTTCTAAAACAGGAAGGAAGCTAAGACATCCTTGATGGGGAAACAGACATCCCAGCAGTTGTGCCCAGCACTGCCACCCTGTCTGCTCAGCACAAGAACTGCTCCCTATCCACAGCTCTGCCTTTGCCAGGCCAAGGTTCAGGGTTGCTCTTGACCCACAAACAGAAGAGCGGCAAGGTCAGGTGCCTGGGAAGCTGTTCTTACTAGGAACTGTGGACCTGGCTTGAAATAGCTTCTTTTTCCCGGCATGCTTTGTGAAGTCTGCAAGCTACCACCCCTTGACATCTGAGGCAGCTTGCCTGCTTTATGATAAGCATGCATTTGGTGACTGTAAACTGTCGCACCTCACTGTCAGGGCAGTGATGCTGAAATGAGGTGAATGCCCACCCCCCACACAAGGATCCGTCGCTGTCCTCATCCCTGGAATGTGTGAATGCGACTTTTTTTGGCAACAGGGCTCTACAGATGTAATTAAGGATCTCAAGAGGAGACCATTCTGGATTTAGGACATAGGCAGAGATCAGAATGATGCAGTCACACCTACCAGAAGACCTGGAGTTCCCAAAAGCTAGAAGAGACCAGGTGTGCCTCCCCTACAGCCTCCAGAAGGAATGCGACTATGCTGACATCCAGAACTTGGAGAGACTGAATTTCTGTTGTGCTAAGCCACTTGGTTTGTGGTTCTCTGTTCCAGCAGCCCCAGGAAACTGGTACAGTGCCCAGGACAAAGCTTGCTGTGGGCCTTGCTGGCCCTGGTACATGGGGCTATTTGTCTAAAGTATTCGCAACTCCCTTGTTGCTAGAAAGCAAGACCAGGGTGGCAGTGTCCCTCCCTCCATCCCCAGCCACCCAGGAGGGAAAATGATCAGGAAATACAAGCAAAAAAATGCATCTGATGTGCTTGCTGCTTCTAGCCAAATCCGCTCTCCAGCAAGGAGAAGCCCTGCAGCCAGCCACAGGACCTCTTCCCACAACTTCGTGGCCTGTATTTTGAGAACATCACTGGGCATGTTTTTTTTTTTTTTTTAATTAATAGTAATTATTTGTTAAATGACATTTTATAGTTTAATCAGTCACACAGACAACATATTGTTCTTTCAGTAATTGCCAGATTTGCTCTGTAGACCTGATTTAATCCAAACCTGGCCTTTTCTTTTCCCAAATGGATGCTTCTCCGAAATGTTAACCCTCTTTCTAGCCAGCAGGAAGCCAGAAGGGTCATTCTTCTAAAGTGTCCTTGGCCAAGCCCTCACTTCCTTCCCTCAAACAGGGGGAGGGATACGAGTAGGGAGAGATACCAGCCCAAAATTCAGTGTCAAATCAGAATCCCTAGCCACAGGGAAGACCACATGGGTGGTACTGTGTCCCAGAATCCTATCTCCTTGTGACTCACCTGTTGGAGGGGGTAGCCCTCAGAGGACAGCCATGGGGCCTCTCAGACAGAAATGCTGTATCAGGAAACTCCTAATTTTCCATTCCACATTCAACAAGGTTGGAGATCAAGAGCTGGGATTATGTTCTTGGCTTCCCTGTGCTCCTTGCTCCAGATACCACCCAGGAGGCTGGTGCATAACTACCCACTGCCACCCTCAGCACAACTTAGCACAAAGTTCTTTCTCAAAATACCAGTGTCCAAGCAATCAGGAGCTTGAACTCTCATCTTTTTTCACCAGTCTGAGATTCCCCTGCTTTTGAGTTGGGGGGATGGGGTAGCTCTAAGAACAATCCAGCCCCCAGCCCTGTGTTCCTTCTGTCCTTCCCTGTTCACACTGCTCTATACTCAAGCTTCTGAATCCATGGTGGGCTGATGGGATACCATGAACTATTGTGCAGATTGTACACTGACATGTGAATGGTCCCCTGGAGCACTGCTGTGCACAGCATGTGCAGCTGTATGTGGTAATCATGATCAAGAGTATTCTCCAACAGCAAAAAAGCAATTATGATTACAAGATTAAGAAATAGTTGGGGACTTCAGAAAAGCATCCTGAGACCTAGATAAGTTTCCTGAGAAGCTCAGCTCCAGGCCAGAATCAAATACAGAGGCCTGCAGCAAAGGGAGGCGAGGATTTCTAGGGGATGTTTGTAAGCTACTCATCACATCAAAGGGGATGAGGAAAGGCAAAAACTATGGCTGAGCCACAATCTGTCACTTGAGCTAAAAATCACCAGCCTTGAAATAGTGGCACACTCCACTGAGCAAACAGCAATGCATCACTGCTGTGCTTATGGAACCAACGATTGCAGTCTTCTTGTTCACCCTCAACAGCATCCACACAGAGCTCCCTGATATGGGCCACCAGCAGGCTCTGCGACAGGCTTCCATTTGTAACTGTGTAATTTACCTACAATTTCCAGACTCAACCACTATAGCTTAAGATGAAAGCAGTCATCTTCAAAACCTGGCACGAACAGGATTGCATTCTTCCTCTATACATTTCTACTTCTTTTGAACAATTCAAGATTCCATGTATTTTAAAGTTTCTGGCTTGAGGGGGAAGAGCAGGCCACCACACAGTGACTTCTCAGGAGGGGAAAGGGGCATTTGCCAGAGTGACAAGGGCATATTCTGCAGCCCCCAGAGCCTGCTGCCTTCTGCTCCTAAGAGACCAGCAGCACGACAGGGAGCTGTTGACCCATGGCCTCTGGAGGTGAGATCCACCTAGGATCCCTCCCATTCTATGGTCACAGCAGTCACTGAGCTCTGTCTCCACAGAAATACAGCTTCTTGGAGCTGGGGCCCTTGGAAGGTTAAGGTCACCAGGTCCAGCCCCATCCATGCTCCTAAGCCAGTTTGCACTTCAGTTCAGTCTAGATATGTCCCCAAGGATTTCCAAACAGGTGGCCCCTGCCCCCACCCCAGAAAGTGTGCTCTGGAGCTGGCTGTGGAAGGGAACTGTCCCCATTCTGGCTCCTTTCCTTCAAGAGATTTTGCTGACTGGTCCCATGGGGAGAGGCCACACTTACGCTGAATGCTGAAGCAGAACTTCTTCTGCTGGTAGGAAATATAGCTGGAGACAGCACCGATGAGGGCCATGGCCAGGGCACTGGCCACCCCAGCGATGGTGCCGGTCTCTGCCACCATACCTGTGTGTTTGGGGGGGAATGGAGAGAAAGTCAGAGCGAAAGCTGCCCAGAGACTGCTGTTTCTCTGCCCGAGCTGTTGCCAGCGACATAGTGCCCCTGCACTGGCCAGGGCTTTCTGTTTTCTGTAAGAACTTCTACTTTGGGGGGCTGGAGGCCTCCAACTGAGGGCCATACAGGTCTTTGTGTCTCAGGCCAGCGGGATCCCCTTGGGCCACATCCCCACTTCCCAATCTTCATGCTTAATTCCCATAAACGGCTGTGCCCTTCTGCTGTCTGTTGTGTGATTCTCACTTATAAACATTTAGGGAAGGGTGGCAGAGAAGGCCAACTCTGAGACCCCAGCAGGCCAGCGCTATTGCTCCTTGTGGTTGCCAACAGAAACCTCAGGACTCGGAAACCTACCAGATCCAGGGTCATCACTGCTGCCATATCCGCCATCACCTGGAGAAAAGACAAGAGCACTTAGTGTCTGCTGTGACCCTGTGACCAGCTAGCTGCTCAGGGCCAGGCCACAGCAAGGTGGATGACAGCATTGGTCCTTCTGCTCCCACATCTGCCACAGGGCCAGCCAGCACCTCGCCTGTGGGCTTCCACTGTGGCAAGACCTGCTTTCTTAGGTCCACCACCCGCAAAGCCCAGGCTTCCAGGCACACCTTTATAGTCTGAAAATGGTGGCCACCAAGCATGCTCTCTGGGCACAGCACTCTCTTTCAACTCTCTGCTATCCAGTGCAGCAGCTGCACTTAGTGCCCCCCTTGTATAGGGAGGGGGCAGAGGCTGGTGGGTAAGGGGCTGCTGGAAGGTGATGGAGGGAGTCCTGCCAGGAGAGCCCAACTCCGGATGTCACCATCATATGTCTCCAGCATATAGTTGGAGTTGCTTGCAGAACATAAACGTAGGCTCCCAATCTGTTACCTGCCATTTTGAAATTCCAAAGGCTCTGAAATATCATGGAGGTAGAGAACAGATTAGTGTTGACAGGGGCTGGTGAGGACAGGGAAAGAGTTGGCAGTAGTTATAAATGGGCAATAGGAAGGACCCTGTAGAGACCCAACTGTTCTTTATCTGGACTATGCTGGTCACACGACTACACACACATTGGAACTGCATAGCTACATGCATGCACCTTCCCCACACCGTGACTCCCTAACAAGCGACTGTTGCCATTTCAGGACCTTAATTTGCCTAGAGTCCATCCTTTCTGCCACCTTCTTCTTCTCAAGGCCTGCAGTTCTTGGGGGAAAAGCCCCCGGGATGTTGGAGGCAAGGAGCTCTGACATTTCCCTCACTAATCACAGAGCTGCAGGGGATGAAGATTCAGGGATTGCAAAGATGCACCTCTGTCGGGAAAGGGCAGGAGGTGTTGATAATGGGGTAGCTGTGCGGGGCCAGGGTACCTGTGAAATCTCTGTATCTTCTTCTCCACTTTTCACTGACCCTAAGACTTCTGTAGAAACCAAAGTCTATTTAAAGAAATATTCTAGGGGGAAAGATGAGGTTTGCTGTGTACCCACCTAGGGCTAAATCTTTTCCTTATTAGCACTTGGATGCAGGATCCCTAGCAACTTGGACACCATACTCCACAGGCGCGCTGAGTGAGAGCCTGTCGCATGGCACGGAAATAGGATGGCCCTGCCCACTCTCCCCCAGGGCACACAGAGAGAAGGGCTGGCACTATTCTCTCAGGCTGCCAAAAAGACTCAGAAGCTCCATACTTAGCAGCTGTAGTGGTTCCTGACTACCTGACCATCTGTGACTGTAGGAGTCATTGTCCTAAGACGATGACAAGAAACATGATTCTCCCCCTCAAAAACAGCAAGCCCATCCTGTAGGCAAGTCATTGCTGGCATGAGCGTGTGAGCTAAAAACTGTGAGGCTAAAACAATGGGAAAAGAGAAACACAGTCATTCTAGATACCCCTGGCCCTTCTCATTGCACAAGCCAGAACTGAAGTTGGCCACACAGGGTCATGGCTTTGAGCTCAGGCTGAACCCAGTTCCTTCATGAAATTCATGTGCACTAAAGATGATACTGGGTCAAGAGACAGATGACTGGCATAAAATCAAGTCATCCAACCCAATTATCACCCATGAAAATAAGTTCCCAATACCAGTAACACAGATGAAGCCATAAAGCAGTAAGAGGAAATTAAAGGGAAGGAATTTACGTGGTCTTGGGCTAAGGAATGACTTTCTGAATATGATCCTAAAGCCAGAAACCCAAACTAGAAAAGGAAATATTGAAAGCAAGAATGTTAACACTAAAAGCACAAGCAGAAAAAGAAAAAAATAAATCAGTCTTTGTCAAAATTAAACACCTTTTTGTTTCAAAGGCCATCAAGAAAGTAGAATGACAACCCACAGAATGTGAGAAAAAACCTGCTAATTATATATCTGATAAAGGAGTAGTATTGAGGGAAGACGAAAGAAGGAAATGGACAGCGATCCACCTGCCTCAGCCTCCTGAGTAAGTGGGACTACACGCACCACCGGGCCATGCTAAGTTTTCTATTTTTGTGCAGATGGGGTCTTGCTCTTGCTCAGGCTGGCTTAAACTGCAGGTGTCAAACAGTCCTCCCACCTCAGCCTCCCAGAGTGAGTCACCACGCCCAGCCTCAGATATATGTTCATTATCTAAAAAATTAGTGGCAACAGAAATATAGATAAGAATAAATTTTTGTAAACATGAGTTAAAGAAAAAACTTGCTCCAAATGACCTCTACTTAGCAAGTCAAACTGAACTGAAAAAGCCTGCCAGGACACAGCTGCCAAGGCCAGCCAGTAGGGCCGGTGCTCTCCGCTGTTCCAGAAAGTCTCCAAGGCCCAAATCTCACTCATTCGCCATTGCTGGGATGATGGGGTCTGCCAGATATCTAGATATTGTGATGGGTGCCCTGCCCCAATCTGACACACATCCCTAAAACCCCAGACTTAATGTCATGCTCCCAAGATTCCAGCAAGGCAGTCACCTTGGAGGAAACCTGTTCATGCTACATGCCCAGGTGTGTTGAGGGTGAGGAGTCTGGGCGAGCAAGGTGTAGATTACCAGAACCAGGAAGCTGGGCTGCACATTTGAAACATCCTGTGTACCTAATGTGTTCGGAAAGCAGAAAAGAACACAGATATAGGTCTGAACAAGAGACCTTTCTGGTGTCTCTTCTCATAAAAGCACTAATCTCATCATGACATTCCTACTCTCAGGACCTCACCTAACCCTAATCACCTCCCAAAGTCCCCACTGCCAAATAAACCACACTAGGGGTTAGAGCCTCAACACAGCAATGCTGGGCAGACACAAACAGCCCATAATAGGAAGGGATCGTAAGAGGGCCCAGATACTTCAAGACAATGAGTGCAAATATAGTAAATATAGAGAAAGACACAGTAGGGAGACTGGATAAGCAAAACATGGTCCATCTGTACAATAAAATATCCCGCCATAAAAGGAAATGCTGACACCTGCTATAAAATGCATGAACTTGAACCGTTATGCTCAGGGAAAGAAGCCAGTCACAAAAGGACAAATACTTAGGATTCCACTTACATGAGATTCTTGGAATAGTCTGATTCACAGATGTAGAGAAAAGAGAAATGACCAGGGCCTGGGCAAGAGGGGACATGGGGAGTACCTGTTTAATGGGGCCAGAGTTTCTGTGTGAGATGATGAATAAGTTGTAGAGCTGAACAATGGTGATGGCTGCACAACAATGTGAATGGGCCATGAAGTGTACACTTACAAATGAAAATCAATTTTATGTCACATATATATTTATTGCAGATTTGATTCTATTTATGTCATGTATATTTTATCACAATTAAAAAAAAAAAATTACTCAAAAGCCTGAAGGATACTGGAAAACTGAAGGTTCCAAGAGAGTAAGCGCGGAGGCCTGGGCGCAGTTTCTGTGAGTGGTATTACAAGATAAACAAGGACATGAGAATTCAAAGATGGGAAGCAATCCACTGGGTCTGGGCCCCTGTGAGATGAGGACATGAAACAGTATTTTTTACTCTTTTTTTAATCTCATGGCTCACTTGAACCTATAGTTAAAATTATATGACACCCGTTAAACACACTGATAAAAAAAAAAAAAAAAAAAAAGATTGAAAAAAAGAAGATACTTCCTGTGCTTTGAATTTATTTCAAAAACAATTTACTTAATGATCTTTAAAATTTTTTGCAGTATACCTAAGATCTTCTCATGGCACACCAGCATGCTCTGGCACACCGGTTGACAATCACTAGCGTAGAGCAGACAAAATGGGTTGTCATGAGCCGAGTGAGGACCTGAGAGACAGAGGCTGCTGCAGATTCCTCCTGGGAACCAACAGGCTCCATTTGGAGGCCACTAGCACTTGAACTTACTGCCAGCCAACTGAGCATAGCAGGTAATGTCTCCTCAGGATAGCTGTGACAGAGGCTGTTCACGCTTCACACTTGGGGACATCCCCAGATAGCCTACACATGTGCCCCAGACATGACTGTAACAGAATGCTGGCATCTCTTTAGATGTACGGGTTGTGATTCTTGCCTCAGTTTTTGAGAACTATATGCTTTTAGCCTTAAACATTGCCATCTGGATGCAAAAATGTGCTCTACTTGATTGTAACATTTTCAAAATGTGATTAAGAAAAATAGAGCAGTGCTTTGATCATGTGAGCCCACAGTAGTTATGGACAAGCTGTGTATGACTAAGTGAACCCAGAGTGCAGGCCACCGCATCCAGCAGCAGGAGGTGGTGACCCAGAGAAAGGAATCAATGCAGTGAAGTGCTGGCTGCTGCTAAAGCAAGTTCCACCTTTAGATCTTGAACAAGGATCATGTGGGACTCCTTTCTTTATGGCATTTTCTTCAATGTAGAAAGGGTTTGCCCTTGAAGCAGAAGGGCCCACCCTGAAGACACCCATTCCCTACCATCCACGGCATGGGACCTGAGAGAGCTGGTCACCTAAACTCTAGCTTTGAACAAAGTCAGAAGTTCAGGAAAGGTTCAGAGAGAAAGAAAGTAAGCCTAAAACATCTCACCAGAACAGTGAAGTAGGTACTGCCCCAGGATGATCCTTAGGGAGCACAGGAGGAAGACTCCCTGGGGATGGACAGGCTGTTGCCATGGAGAAGGGACAGCAGCAGCAGCAGCAGAAAATGGCTCTCTTCCAAGCCACCCCTGCCTGCCCCTACTAACACACTCTTGTCCCCATTTGGTTCCTTTTCTAAGACGTTTCTGACCTACACGCCAGTGAGGGTGATCCAGACATGCCATTCCTCCTCCCACCTCTAGGTTCTTTACTGGGGCAAGGGAAGTTCTAGGTTCTTTACTGGGGCAAGGGAAGTTCTAGGAGAACCCAGAGACCTGTGTCACAGGACCACATGGGGGAAGAGCATAAAGCACGGGAGGGGGTGAACCTCCCAAGAACAGGGGATCTCAGGGATGGGTAGCTTGGCAATTGCTGGAGGATGAGTGGGCACTGGTCCAGCAGAAGGTACACAGCTCAGACCAAGGACCAGCACCTACTGGCCTTTCTGAATGTTTGGAGATGACAGGGACCTGGTGTCCTAGGGTGGAAAGACCATGTCAGCTGACTAAGTGGCTTGAACTTAACCTACTGAAACAGTGAATGGTGCACCATTAGACAGGCTTTTGTTGCTGTTGTTACTGCTTCTTTCTTTATTTTTCCAACATTGAATTAAGAAAAATTCCAACCATACAAAAAAGTTGAAGACTCTATACAATGAACACTCATATTGCCACCATCCAGATTCTAAAATTAACATTTTGCATTATTTGCTTTATCATTTGTCACCATCCTTCTAGCCTTCAATCTATCTTATTTTTGCAATGCATTTTAAGCGGCAGTTATCATTATACCTCAACCTCTTATTAGAGTTCCACACCTATGATTCCTTTAAAGTTTACATATAGTGAAATATATAAATCTTCTACATACCAGTTGATAAGCTTTTACAGATGCATATCCCTATGAAACTCATATCCACATTAAGATAGAGAACATGGCCATCTCCCCTAGAAAGTCCCCTCAATCCCTGCCTAACCAGTCACATCCACACCCTAATCCCAGCGGCCATGGATCTCATTTCTATCATTATTAGATTACAGATTATTCTTCATGTGATTGGGATCACATAATATATATTCTTTTTTCATTGGCTTCTTTCATGCCATATCATGTTTCTGACATTCATCCTTCCTGTTGTATGTTTGTAAATTGCTGGGTCACCAAGTAGTTCTATGTTCAGTCCTATAAGACATTTTACGGTTCTGCCAACAATGTAAAAGTTTCACCTGCTCTACACCTTCATCGACATTTGATATTATCAGTCTTTTTCACTTTTGCTATTCTGGAAGGTGAGTGGTGGCATCTCATTGTGCTTGTAATTTGTATTTCCCCTAAGAATGACAATTGTGAACAAATTCTGTCCATTCAGTGGGCTGTCTGCCTTTCTATTATTGCACAGTAGTAAAGCAGAGGAGTGACACGATCACATTCACATTCTTCCAGCTGCATCGAGGACAAACTGGAGCAAGGAGACCAGTTAAAAGGGTTAAGGTCACCACCCTTAACCTCTTAGGGGCCACCCCAAGAGGAGGTAATGAGAACCTGGCCTTGAGGGGAGGTAAAGAGAAAGAATATTCCAGATTGAAAAGATCCAGGGGCGAGGATTTCTGGCAAGAATGAAGAGATCAAGTCCTCCCCTTGGAAAACAACTGCAAACCTGGACAAAAATTCCAAGACAGCCATTTCAGAAAACTAATTTACTTCTAGCAAGAACAGCTTGAGCTGTGGCATTTTTGCCTAAGGCTGATCTCGTTTCCCCTTCCCCCAGGCCCTTCAGCAGAGCACTCAACCAGGCCCACAAAAGCTCAGCAACTGTGCGACAGCGAGCTGCCAAAGAGGGCTCACTTGACTTGAAGCACTGTTAGTTAACATGCCAGTCTTGGTAGCAAGGGCACAGGGAGTGCCAGAAGCTCCTTTAACCCCAGCAAGCCAACAACCAGTCAACCAGGTAAGAAACTATTAGGGAGGTGTGGAGGAGAGACGACCACAGAGGCTTTGATGAACTGTCTATATCGCCCTGATCACTATGAAACTCAACACGCGCTGAGCAGAGACACTCTGGCCTTGGCTGAAGAGCAAGCATGGAGACCAAGAAAGCAGAATTAAGAGCCCCTAGATGAACCTTCACAATCACGGTCAACTGACTCCCAACAAAGAAGCCCAAACAGGGGTGCAGAGACAAGATGGCTGACTGAAGCCAGCTTTCCACAGAGGCTCCCATCAAGAAAGAGAGTTAAAGGACACAAATTTAGTAAGTAACCTGGCAGATTAGAGCTGCTCCAAGAGAGAAGGTTGAAGAACGCACATCAACTCTGCTGAGGCGAACTGCAACCCCAAGGATACAAACAAAAGGTACAAAATCCATCGCTAAATGGATGGAATTCCCTCCTCCATGAGAACAGCTCAGAGTACCCCATAAACAAATGAGCAGAGTTCAAAAGTCCTCCCATTATATCCCATGGGAGAGACCCTCTAAAAACTGGACCTACTTCCCCTATTAGGGTGCCATGGCGCTCTCCTGCCAGGCATAAAATTGTATAAAACTGTATATATTCTCGGAGTGAGAGCAAGATGGTGGCCAAGTAACACCTTCCCTGCAACTGGGCACCGTGAGTCTGGGGAGATAAGACTCCAGGCATCTCTGGATGGTGGGATCTGCCTATAATCATCCCTTTGAGGATACAGGGAGTCAGTGAGAGACTTTTGGACCCCAAGAGGAGGACAAAAACAATGGAAAACTGGCAGGTGCTTGCGTGTGTTCGAACGGTCTAATCCCACCGGCAGCTGTAAGTATAGCAGCAGTGAAACTGCAAACTGGAAAGGCCTTACCTGTGAACTGTTTTGGTGTTTTTGGACTTGGCACTCAGTTGAACTGCCTTGGGGAGAGCTTGAGCAGGAGTGCGGAGAACTTTGGGCATTGTCTTGGGGGACAATGGCTCAGTGGGACTGAGCCACTGAGCCAGACGGAGCTAATAGTGTTCAGCTATGGGCCGCAGGGAATCATTGTGAGAGAACTGTCCCTGCAAGCTCCGCCTTCAGGGTTGCAGAGCAAAGATCTGGTGGGAGCTAGTAACCTAGTGACTGAGCACTTAAAGGCAGGGACTGAGCTGCCTTACAGCCTTAACCCTCAGGGGGCAGAGTGAGACCGGTTTTGGCACACTGGGTAAGAGGATAGCCACTTCAGCAGTGATCTCAGAGACAAGCACATTCCTGGGAAAGCTTCTGCTTAGCCAGTTCAGAAGTTTAAAGTGCCTTTTAAGAGGGCTGAAGAGAGATTTAGGGTCTCCACCCTGTGGGGTTTGAGAAATCAGCAGAGGCCTCCAGTCGTGATTAACATCTCATACCCCAGAAGACCATCTGCTATCCACACAATATTCAACAAGATATATATACTGCTTTGTTTTTGGTTGTTTTTCTCTTTATTTTTTTTTTTTGTTTGTTTATTTTGTTGTTGTTTTGTTTTTTAATGCAACCCTTTCCGTACAATTTTTTTCTTTTCTTTCTTTTGTCTTTCTTTTCTTTCTCCATTTTTCTAGTTTAAATACAATTTCCCATTGCTGCCTTTTTCAATAATTAGAACTTCATTTTTGCTAGTGTTTCTACCCCTATTATTTGGTATTTCACCCAATTTTATCTCGTAAAGTTTTCTGTTTGCTTGTTTTGGTTTGATTTATACCATTTTTGTCTTTCCTCTCTATGTGGTAGAGGTGGGGTACTGTGTCCAATCAGGTTACCAAAGAGCTGCTGACGTCAAGGGAACCACCCAACCAGGCACCCCAAGAGGTTTTTTTTTTTTTTTTAAGATTGTGTCAAAGTACCCTACTGTACACCTATATTGCTTGTCTCTTTCTGTGCCTCTCTTCTTTTTGTCAATACTCCCTTTTACCCACCCCCTCTCCTTTCTCGATTTCTTTCCTCCCTCCCTCCCTTCCTTCCTTTCTTTTATCCCTTCTTGCTCTTCAGCCTTCTCATCCTTCTGGTCCTGTACCAAAAGGACTCATCAAAACCTTAGTCCACAGGCACGGGAACTTAAAGAGCAAGAAGAAGTGAAAGGAAAATTAGGGCAAGAAAACAGATAAAAGAAATCACTCATGAGGAAGAATCAGCAGAAAACTCCAGGCAACATGAAGAACCAGCCCAGAGCAACCCCTCCAAGGGACCATGAGGTAGCTAATGCAGAGGGTTCTACCTATAAAGAAATGTTAGGAATGACAGAAAGGGAATTTAGAATGCACATGACGAAAACAATGAAGGAAATGATGGAAACAATGAAGGAAACTGCTAATAAAGTGGAAAATAATGAAAAGGAACTCCAAAAACAGAAGCAAATAAGAGATGAACGATATGAAGAATATAGAAAGGATATAGGAGAGCTGAAGGAACTGAAACAGTCAATTAGGGAACTTAAAGATGCAATAGAAAGTATCAGCAATAGGTTAGACCATGCAGAAGAAATAATTTCAGAGGTAGAGGACAAAGTTCTTGAGATAACTCAGATAGTTAAAGAGGCAGAAAAGGAGAGAGAGAGAAAGCAGAACATTCACTGTCAGAATTATGGAACTTTATGAAACGTTCCAACATACGAGTTATAGAAATCCCAGAAGGGGGAAAAAAATGCCCCAGAGGAATGGAAGCCATACTAGAGAATATTATAAATGAAAATTTCCCAAATATCACCAAAGATTCTGACACACTGCTTTCAGAGGGATATCGGACCCCAAGGTTGCCTCAGCTCTAACCGAGCTTCTCCAAGACACATTTTGATGAACCTGTCCAAAGTCAAGACAAAAGAAAAGATTCTGCAAGCTGCCATGAGTAAGTAACAGTTGACCTACAGGGGCAAATCCATCAGATTGACTGCAGACTTCTCTAATGAAACTTTCCAGGCAAGAAGACAATGCTCATCTACCTTTAATCGACTAAAACAGAACAATTTTCAGCCCAGAATGCTATACCCTGCTAAGCTAAGCTTTAAAATTGATGGAGAAATCAAATCATTTATGGATATATAAACACTGAAGAAATTTACCACAAGAAGACCAGCTCTACAGGAAATATTTCAACCTGTTCTACACACTGACCATCACAATGCATCAGCATCAAAGTAAGAACTCAGAAATTAAAGGACAGAGCCCAACTTCCACACTGATGCAAAAGATAAAAATAAGCAGTGGACTCCCATAAAATAAGATACCACACTTATCAATTATCTCAATAAATGTTAATGGCTTTAATTCCCCACTGAAGAGACACAGATTGGCTGACTGGATTAAAAAACACAAGCCATCCATTTGCTGTCTGCAAGAAACACACCTGGCTTCAAAAGACAAATTAAAACTCCGAGTCAAGGGTTGGAAGACAATTTTTCAGGCA